>JARJDR010012187.1:0-11627 GCA_030264135.1 Myllaena sp. GC000078 | reverse complement strand
GGTCGCGTTGCGTAATAGACAAAGGGTTGAGTTGCGCAGGTCAGTTACACGCTCTTAGCTAACCGACTATGCGCAGCGTTTTGCGTTCGTAACTCGGCTATTTCTCAACGGATTTTGATGCGGAAAAAAATAATTCCACCAGAAATTGATCGCGCATCTTCTGTACAATATAATTTATAACTACTTGCAATATTAAAAATATAAATTATGCAAATAATAGTTACGCATAGGTACGCATAAGAACACTTTTGAAATTGGATAATCATAATGCTTTAATTAAGGAACTTAGACTATTCTCCTGTCTCTTCGGCTTACGTGTTTTTCTCACCTTTCACCGACAAATGCCATTTATGGAACTGAGTTATGAAACTTTTATTTCAAATAAGAGAAAAAAGCAGACGCTATTACGGCCGCCGCCCTCCTTTGCCGCGTGCTGATATTTTTGATATGTTCGCGCAAACGTGCCCCGAATATAATCAACTTAATACGTTCAACCTTGTGCGTCTTCTTCGGGACTGTTGCAGAACGCATCCGCACAAGCGGCACTGCAGGCGGCACAAGCGCTCACTGCGGGCCAGCCGGCGGGCGCGGGCGGCACACCGGCGCCCCCGACGCCGGCGCTCACAACGGTGACGAACGGCCAGGGCCAGGACATTCAAGGCGGCCCCAACACGGTGCTGCGCGTCATCATCGAGCACATGATCTATCCGATCAGCCTCGACGTGCTGCACGTGATATTCCAGCGCTTCGGCAAAGTGCTCAAGATTGTCACCTTTACGAAAAACAGTACGTATATGTTTGCATTCGCTCAGCTCGAGCGCCACCCTCCACACCGTCCACCCTCCAGTCTTTGTTTTCGTCCTCGCGGAAACAGGATATTAAAATGTTCGGCCAACCATCTCTCCTCCGAAATTGTTGGCCGCGCTCCCCACGGCTTACATCAAATTGGCGCGGCGCGTCTCTGGGAAAAGAAAACTTAATTGATTCGTTTCAGATTCATTCCAAGCTTTAATCCAATATCCTGACACGCAGTCGGCGCAGGCCGCCAAGCAGGCGCTCGACGGGCAGAACATCTACAACAGCTGCTGCACGCTGCGCATCGACTACTCGAAGATGACGGCGCTGAACGTAAAGTACAACAACGATAAGTCGCGCGACTATACCAACCCCAACCTGCCGACGGGCGACACCAACGATCAGATGACGCTCGGTGGCGGGCTCGCCGGCGGCATCGGCGCCGACATCCTGCTACTTGCCGCGCAGCCACGGCTTGCGCGCGATCGCCTCACCGGTACGTACACGTCGTTCTTGGATGCTGATCAATGTACGTGTGTATATATACATATATTTATTATTCTTCACGAGCACCTCATTTGCTCCCTCCGCCCGCCCTCCTAGCCCTAAACTAATCATCATCTCTCTGCGTAGTAGTATTCGCACCCATTCTGCGCGCCCCTTCCTCTAATACTAACGACCTCGTGTTTGCTAATGGATACAATTAAAATTATTTAGCGGATTCGTTGCTGGCGGGCGCGCCGGGCGTGTTGAGCAATCCGTTCATGCACGGCCTGGCGTCGCCGCTGACGGCGCAGTACGCGGGCGGCGTCGCCGGCACCCTTCCCGGTCTCGGCGGTTTCGCATTGGGCCAAACCGCTCCCGGTCTACGCGGCTTAGCAACGCCGGGCATGGCATTAGCCACGGTGCTTTTAGTCAGCAACCTGAACGAGGAGGTAAGCCGCACAATTTTAATATTTAATCACTAATCGATAAATGGCTAAAACCGCTTAATATATTGTCTGCGTACTCATTGTACAGTCGCCGAGAATATGATGATATATTTGTCTATGATTTTGTTTTTTGGAATTTTTCCAGACAACCTATATATTATTCGATTTCATTTTTTGGCCATTTCAATAATTGATTGCTTGCAAATTTTGTGCCAATTTATCAATTACATAATTTCTAATGCATTAAAGGAATCCCTGAAAAAATTAATCAGCAATAACATTGACAAAATAACCAAATGAGCACACATTAGAAACGACATTAGCGCAGAAAGAAACATTTCTAATGTAGTGTTTTTCGTATACGTATATATTTATCATTTACGTTGATTTCGATTGTTTAATTATTTGTTGTCGAGTTTTTCACTTTGTTTACAATTGCTGTCTTCAATACTACGTATGCGATGATGAACACATTACGCATCGATTTGGCATTAGCGCATGACGGCCAAGGCACATTTTTCGATAGGGTTTTGTGAACGGTAAACTTATCAACTTGCGCATATACGGGGGGAGGATACCACCCTCATTAGTAGTGTGTTGTATGCGTGTGCATCGTAATGTCGAATCGATACGCTGTGTGTCATCTATCAGTAATAATATTACTCCTTGCGTTTTTATTACTTCGTTTTTTATTACATTTTATATATTTTATTACTACTGTCATATCTTTCTCTTTTTTCCGTAGATGGTCACGCCTGACGCTCTCTTTACCCTATTTGGTACGTGTGCACAGCTACTTATCAAACTAAGTATATTATCATCTAATTACATAAAGCCAAGTTCTATAATATACATATCAATAATGTGTATGTGTGTGTGTGTCTATCGTTAAGTATTTTGTATCACTACCACTAAACTCTATTTTCGACGATACTACCCTTGTTTGCTAAAAAAATACGGTTTGCTGCAACTGAAATGAACAAAAGTCATAAGCTGACCGCTGAATATTTATCACATAATATAACAACAGCCGATTTGTTACTAATTGCAACTTGTATGTGTTTTGTCGATCACGAAAATTCGAATTATTTGCCTCTTAATTTGAATTTTCAACCAGCCAACACGCGTATCATGAACATTGCTCTCCCTCATTATTGTTTTTGTGAGAGATTTCCGAACGAAATAACAAAACGTTCAAAAAGCTTCCTGCTTACTTCAATTTGGTACATTCATTTATCATATTGCGTCTCTTATTTCATATTTATTATATCATCATTATGTGTGCCTACTTCATCGTACTTATATCATTAGCTCTTGTTTTGTTTCTCGTTTTCATATATATCGTATCTTTAATAATTCACGCGTTTATATTTGGCACACACACGAACAGCTCCAGTTACTATACATACCTAGAGGAACGTACAAAGTGCAAAGGTAGCCGCAAATAGAAACGTGTGAATTGCTCATATATAATTTTTATTTTTCTTCAACTTCTGTGTTTAGACAAACAAAAAATTAGGCAGATTGATTTTGTTGATTTCGTTAGTCTAGCTGCATGTTTCTAACAATAGCAATTTCGAATAAATAAAAATGAGGACAATTATTAGAAGATCTAAACAAAAAAACTATTACGACATAACACGTTTAGATGTAACGCAAAACGATGCAATTACCACCAATATTATATATTGATTGTGCATACTTTATCCGTATTTATCGCAATGGAATATAGTTGAAATGACTTATGGGTGTTTTTAATAGGTGTATATGGCGATGTGCAACGCGTAAAGATTTTGTTCAACAAAAAGGATTCGGCGTTAGTGCAACTAGCCGAACCGCATCAAGCACATCTCGGTAAGGACTTGATCCGCGACACAATTGCGTCAAGGATTGTCGCAAAATTGCATCGCATATCTCTACGTATTGTGTGTTTTGCTTTCCGCAGCGATCACGCACATGGACAAATTGCGCGTCTTCGGCAAGAACATTCGCGTCATGCTGAGCAAACATCAATCGGTGCAGATGCCGAAGGAAGGCCAGCCGGACGCCGGCCTCACAAAGGACTACAGCCAAAGTCCACTGCATCGGTTCAAGAAGCCCGGCTCGAAGAATTATCAAAACATCTATCCGCCGTCGTCGACGCTGCACTTGAGCAACATACCGGCGACGGTCAACGAGGAGGACATCAAAGAGGCTTTCACGAAGAACGGCTTTACGGTTAAGGCCTTTAAATTTTTCCCGTAAGTTGCTGCTGACCCCCCTCATGTTTGTGTGTGTGTGATTTGATTTCGTATTATTATGATATCAAATAATGATATCTGTTTGATGTATTGCGTGGAGAGTTGCAAAGCAATATGCACCCAATTTGATCGTTAGTGAAATGGTCCTTCTCCTCTCTTTGCAGCAAAGACCGTAAAATGGCCCTGATTCAACTCCCCAGCATGGACGAGGCGGTAGTGGCGCTGATCAAGATGCACAACTATCAGCTCTCCGAGTCGAATCACTTGCGAGTGTCGTTTTCCAAGTCGAGCATATAAGCAAAACAAAACATAATTACGTCGCCTATGTGCAGGGGTAAGGAGGGTGAAAATGATGTTCATTGCGCTTCTCGCTAACCTGCCGAAAACGAGCATTCGAACGATGAACAAAGCGGACGAGATACGACGATATTTTGAGGGCGGCGGCAGCGGCAGGGCGGCGACCGCACGCGCGCCTGCCACTGTTTTCACATTCATTCCAACGGCTACTAGCGTTTTTAATTTCGCGACGTAGCTCAAATATTTATTATAATAATTGTATTTAAAAATGGAGGAGGTGAGTAAATAAAACAGATAAATGCAGTGAGGATCGCTGCGTCACATCCAGCGCCACCGAAAATATTTACAACAATGCAAAAAAAAAACATGTACACTATACTGATTTAGGATCGATCAATTTGCTATGAACATGAGATACAAAACAAAACAAAAAAAACGTTGAATGAAGGAAAGAAAATACATATTATAGAAGAGACTGTCTGAACAGGCATTACTATATTATATTATAAAGAATTTATAATGTTAAGAGGACAAAACAGTATCATATCTAGTTAGCTTGTTAGTTGCTTAGTTTGTAGCCGAATTATCGACTTTTTAATTATCGCTTCGCGCGCTAGCACGTGCGCGCGTGCGCGTTGTTGGACAGGAATTTATATCATACACACACATATGCAAATCAGTTTAGATTTCTATATTTTTTTAAAGTGTTGAGAAATTGATAACGTATGTCGTATTTACTAGCATATTTATTTGTTACACTTTAAGTTTTCGATAAGGTTATTAGTTAAATGCATTTCAACGATTAACACATACAATGATTTTATATTAACGACACAGGCAAATGAATTGTCATCTTTTGCGTGGCAATGAATTGTTCGAATTTCGATTGGCTTTAAAATGAGTTTACATATACATATGATGGAACGTGATGTGTTTAGAAATGTACGATTGATGACGCGATTAATGGCGAGTGTAATCGAATAGTGATGTATCGATAGAAACTGATTTAAGGAAACAGATCGACTTATGTAATGCGAAAACGGGCTAAATGAAGTATTATAGTAAAACCCATGCATACACACAAACACACAAACATTACTTGGTCGCAAAACAAAGTAAAACAGAAGTCTATAGAGAGAAATATATAAGTATAATCGCGGACTAATTAAATTGTAGAACATATAAGTATCTTGTAATGAAATGCAGTAATAGGAAGGCAAATGACAAAAAAAACTTTAAAAAACGGTGAAAATAGCCAGTTATTATTGTAATGATAAAGGTTAAGATGAAAAATAGAGATTATAGGGTTGACAGGGTTTAGGTATACCCTTATAATTCTCAAACTATTAAAGAATAACGTTATATCGAGCGATGTCTCAATAATATTGTTTAAAAGAAACTTATGAAAAAAGAGAGTTTATTTTAAAGTCGGTTTGTGTGTCGAGATGGTGCCGATTCGCATTTCGTATTATTGCTAAGTATTGTATGATCTGTATTGAATCTGAGAATGCGATCGGCCACCGTATCGACGTTCGAACGGCGTACACACAAAAGAAAACTAAAACAATATATAAATGTCGTGCGAACAATTTTTTATTATATATCTATGCGCACCGTACAAGAAGCAAAAAAGAATTGACGAGAAAAAATAATTCAAAACAAATCAACTAATTGTATCTTTGATATTACATATACTTTCTCTATTTACTATACTAATATACATAATACTATACATATACTTATACACTTTGACAATCATGAACGAAACAAACAAGAAAAAATCATTCAAAAATTTGAAGATGATAACACAAATTGTATAGCTAAAAAATCGATATTCAATTCCAAGAGTGTGCACGGGACGTAACACGAAGATGATGCGATGAGCGCGTGAGTTTGTACGCTGATGATTCGTTTTTGATATTTCAAAGTTTTCCTGGAAAAGTTTTTGCCTTCTATCCGGTTTCTAAACAAAACACTCATTAGCAAAGCGGTGTAAACAATTAATGTTTCAAACAACTATATATATATTCACAAAATGGCAGCAATTGAACATACATATTAATCAAATAAAGGTGGAGAGTTACACTGTGACCTGAAATTGAAGTGCATAATGTATTTAGTGTCATTGCGCCTAAGTTGACTGCAATAAGCATTGGATATTGCTTATTTGTTAGCCTTGAAACTCATTTCAAATGCCTATTGCTGTGCTACACCTTTAAACAAACAGTACTGAAAAAGGGTCACGTCTGAAAATAATTGTTTCTGTGGTTTTGTTTTGACGAATTGATGCCTATCTATGCTCGAGTGTAAAGCGATTATTTGGTTTTTATTTAAACTTTTCTATTCTCACTTTTACGAACTATACGTACGATTTGTTGGAAGTTGTATTGGTTTTCGGCCTAGAGATTATTGAAATTCGAAATGTTGCGCACGTGCTGCAAGTGAACGAAAGGAACATTCGATGGCCTATTTTTTAAATCGAATTGTCCTAGATTATTCCAGTATTTTTAAGGTGTACTTCTATTTTCCTATTCTACTACACAACCGAACCGATGAATAACTGAAACCGAGTTATCGCATACATTACATACCTAAAGAGACAACATTTGCCAAATTCAAAGTCAATATCTAAATAATGTACTAAAATAGTAATGTTATCTATAAAACTAATCGTAAAATGAAAGCAACAGTTGGGGTGGCAGGAAAAGAATGAAGGTAAAACGATGCGAAACTATTGTAATCGATATATGTATGTGTTAAAGATCTATTTTTTTAAATAGGGATTTATGATTACGTTGAAATTGTATTTAATTCTTTAACTCTTACTCTACTTCGACGCACAAGAAGCAAGTTGCTCTTCTACATACGCCTTTGCTGCGACTTCTTATATTTCAAAATGATTGTAGATCGTGAACGACCGTCAACGATTTATGCGATTCTTATCGCTGCTGTCTGCACACGCAGTATCACAAACTACGGCCTCCTTACGGAGTTATATTGTATGCTATTTTTGTGTTAATTGCTCTAGTATTATTCTATTTAAGGAACATTGTTATCATGCCAACTTTAAAGCTCGTGCATGACCTATTATGTGGCGATATCTCCAATCATTAACAACTTTGAAACTGGCATTATAAAAATGATCCTAAGTATTATTTTCTATCTCTAAGAATTCTTAGTATTATACGTTTTTTTTTCTTTATGTGTTTTTTACATAAGCTTGATACATCAGTCAAGCTTTAGTATTACATATTGTCTTAGCTTTCTCAGGTTTAATGATGCCAATTTAAGGCTTTGATTTTTCTCTTTATTTTAGTATTATTCTTACGTATTTTATTTTATTGCATTTATTTTTACTTTTAACGTTTATTTTATGTTCATTTATATTCAAAATAATGACTGTCATTAATAATTGTTTTGTGTTTATTTTCATTTATTTCTCACTTGATATCTATCTTTATTTTCGTGCACTGTGTCTTCGCGTTGATTATGACTTGCCTATTTTCATACTTTCCGTTTTTCAATATTTCTCTGGACGGTGTCCTTCCAAATATTCATCACCTTCTTTTCGAGAGTTACGAGCGTATCATTAAATAATACTTACATAACTATAATTGTGCCACCACAAATAATTCATAAATGTGACAAAACGTAATTGATATTGATGCTGGGAACAAATAATTATTAAATATCGAGTGTGTAAGTTTACATATCGGTCCAAGGGAAGAATGTTGTAATTGAACAATCAACGTAGCTATGACGCAACATATGAGACTTGACTGTTATCATTTCCAATGCATTATCAAGGAATCAAAATTAGTTCATATATTTGCGGTGAGCGTTCTTAAATTTTTGAATTCGCGTTAGAGAGCGAAGCGATGCGGTGCTTTTGATTGAGTTTCGCCCATCCGGTTTAAGTCGAGAACCCAATGCGATCACAAGTTTATTACGGTTGTAATATAGTAGAAATTAAAATACATACACACACGATGTGCAACTATCGGTACAGGGTACTTACGTATATTTATTATTAAAAACTTTGCAAACGATTGTTACCATTATTACGGTGTGACTTTATGTACAACTGTGTTCAAAACGAGAAAATATGCGACAGAGTGGAGGAACTTATCAAAGTTTAATGTGCAAATTGTGATCAACGATCATTATATCTATTAATTATTTGTGTGTGGTACGTGCTAGGCGCGATATTCTAACGACTATTCTACTAATCGAGACGCGATCGCCAAGCGCTAGTTTCTAGTTTCGATCTGTCAACTCAATAATATTTAAACTTTTATTCTGCATCTTTCTGCTCATTGCTATACATCTCACACTATGTACTACTCAAATGGAAAACAAACAAAAACAAAGCAAGAAACGGATCTGCCTTTGCCAATGGATATACTTATATACATACAGTAATCGATTGATTGGTGGTTTGATTGATTGATTGATAAAATTTTATGTGTTCTGTCTGTCTCTGTGTGCATCTATCTGTGTTTTCGTGTGCATATAAAAATCCTTGCGCACTTTAAAATTGAAGAATCCGATGTGAACGAAAACCAAGTGGATTTAAATAAATTGCAAACGTATAATAAAAACACTGGCCAATTGTGCCAAACAGTGGGAACAAGTTGAAACAAATCATGATTTAAATTTAATGAGAAAAGATGAAAAAAATAATGAAGATACACAATATATAACGAGAATAAATATATCTATCTTATCTATACTTGTAACACAACAAAAATTTCAAAGAAAAACGTATTTAATCTACTCTTAAATTAGCTATTATATCAGTTCACTATGCATTAAACAATGATTATGATTATTCTATATCTATAACTATATTTACATAAACATTATGAATACATTAGAGGTATATATAATATACTATACTATCCAATATGACTATGAGTAGAAGACATATTAGTGTAATTTTAGCTTAAACTATGGGCACAATACAAAATCGAAAAATAAAAATCAAGAAAAATCAACAATCACAAAGGAAGGAAGGAAGAACGGAAAACAGATAGCAAATAGTTGACAGCAGAAAATGAATCATCGAGACAATCATTAACTTTTACTAACAAAAAAATCTAAACTAACAAAAATCAATTTCTTCTGTCTGTCTGCTATTTACTTATAAAACTTCCTCTCGGCTTTTTCTTGTCTTCACTTCCTTTACTTCTCTCTACTTGTCCTCCTATACTTTCTGTCTGTTTAACTGTCTATTTTTCCAACTATTCATAGCTAGCGCTTCTTGGAGCAACTGTTATAGTTTTTCTTCGTTATTTGTTTGAAATTTGGTTAGTGCATTGCACAAGTGGATGCAATTTTATGTTCTTCACTTGCGTGGGAGTGTGTGTTGTGCGGTTGTGTTGGGTCGAGTTCTCTTTCGATGTCCTTATCATGTGTTGTGTGCCAAACACTGGTGTATAGACGTTATCGTAATAATGAGGACAAAATTGAGGTAGTATATGGTGCCAGTTCCGAGATCATCGTGCAATTTATAGTTGTTTGGTAACTTATTAATTGGTATTACATTAGGACGATTATTCTTAAAGACATAATTGGATCTTACTAGTGAAACACACTTTGTATTATTATTAATTAACTGTATATGATAGAATTTGATTATAAATCTATACTAAATTTACAACCAAGTTTTTTGCTCCTAAATTTAATGTTTTTGTAATTTCAATGTTGGTCTATAATTAGTAGCAAACCTTTGAAAACTCCATCGACGGAAAACTTACTCGAGGATCTAATTGCGTATGGAATTTATGTGGTTGGGAGAGCGTAATTACTAATACATAACATTCATTTATTTATTCAACGTTTTGTTTGGTCTATTTGTTTATTTTTATCGGATTTAATCAACAGTTTGTTTATACATAATTATAAACAATTTATACATGCATCATTTTATTTCATAGAATCACAAACCACAGCCCAACGTTGTTTCATCATTCGTCACCACCCACGGAATTTCCAAGCATAAACAAATTACGCATAACGAGCGATGGGTGCATGTGTGGTTGAGCAATTTATTATTGCATATAACCCATATAACCTCAATTTAGACAGTGACTTAAGTACTGTGCACTGTGCGCGACATTTCCGATACAAACTAGTCTCGTAAAGCTTTTAATACTCAGCTTCAAGCAACCCTCGCCAAGAATCTACGAGAACCTATAGTCAAGGTAAGATTTTATCATAAACTTGCTTAAAAACGTCCCAGAATACAAGTGTGAGAATACTATGAGGTCCTAATCGAAAATACATGGGGCCAATGCCTTTGAAGAATGCAGGTGCTCCTTCTGTTTGGTAAACTTTAACAACACAATCCACATAGCCTTTGTACAGCATTCCTTTGCCATCCTTGCTGAGTCCTGCCATTAATAAGATTATTAGATTTATCACCATATTATATCGCACCACATTTCATACCTTGATTATACAGCCTTATTAAAACTAAGTCGAATGGTGTTGTTAGCACACTGATGAAAATCCCACCAATGAATCCAGACAAAAAAGAAGTCAGCAGGAATTTTCTTCTGAAGTATTCTATTTCATTCAGCCATTGTTTTGTATAAGAAAATGAGACTAATTGTGAAGCTGACGCTACAAAAGCTCTGGGGAATATAGCCACACCTCCCTGAAGCAATCCTTTCACCTGAAGCAAACACCTTGCAGTCAATTGCAATAAATATATAATTATAATCATTACACCATGCTGCTTGATGATTTCCTGGAGAGCTTGATATATGCCTTGCTCCTTATGTTGGAAGCCCACTGCAATCGCCTTCACAGCCTTTGATTGCTTATGTGTACGAATGAGGTGCATGGGATTTGATAAGTAATGCCCAATTACACCAGACATTCCAGCTGCTAATACAGACTTTACGAATACAATCTCGCCGTTGCCATCTCTGATAAGATTGTGTCTATCAGCTAGCTGAAAACCACCTTCAAAATGCATGGCAGTGACTAACTTGCAGTTTGTGCTATTTGATTGCGTGCTTACCTAGTCGCGAGCCGTTCATTATAAATTGCACCCAAAGTGCGGGTGCGAGGCCGGCTTGCAATGCAGTCCATCCATCATGTTTTACGATTTGTATAGCGGCATGAGGGATGTTCTTGTAGTGCACGGCATGTGTGCCCGCTTTCTGTAATTCACCCTGCAGTTGCATTCGTGTTTTGATCACCTCCAGCGGATTCGTGAAAAATCCTGCGGATGCCGCAGCGCATCCGGCCACTAAGAAATCCATCGAGAACTCTTTGTCGCACGTTACTTAATCATGTCATTATCGTTTTTGGCCTTATCACGCACTCGCGCAATGTGAACTTTTGAAGTACA
>JARJDR010012178.1:0-12406 GCA_030264135.1 Myllaena sp. GC000078 | reverse complement strand
TTTTTTGACATTGGTTAAAATTGCCATGACGCGCTCGCACTTCTATCCAAAATTCTAACGCTTTCGGTTTTCCTGCTCCCCCTCTGAGAGAGCAGCACAAAAAATATTAACCAGGTCTTTACCTCCTTTCACCCTCCAAACCCTAACTGCCGGCTGCTCACTACCTACCTTTTCACGAAACGAACATTAAGCAGAGAACCCTCTCTGATCGCCTGCAACATAAACCAAGGATGCGTATGTGCTCGCTAACTATGTCCCGCTTTCTCCAACCGCCACAATGCGTACTATGTGCTTACATTTCCAGCGCAAATGGCAGCTGAAAATGAGCAAGTCGGCGACTGTGGCGAGGATGTCGAGTCCGTGGAGGAGGAGGAAAACAGCGCGAACCGCGCGCTGAACTTCCCGGAGGTGCTGGCGGCGATGCAGCAGCAGCGCACCGCGCAGATGCTCGCCTCGCTGCCGCCGAAAGTGAAGCGTCGCATCAAGGCGCTGAAGAAGCTGCAGCTGGAGCAGACCAACATCGAGGCGCAGTTCTTCGACGCCGTGCACGAGCTGGAGTGCAAGTACCACAAGCTCTACCTGCCGCTCTACGAGAAGCGCGAGACGATCATCAACGGCGGCTACGAGCCGACGGAGGAGGAGTGCGACTGGGCGTCCGACGAGGATGAGGACCTCTCCAAGGAGACGGAGGAGAAGGTGAAGATCGAGGAGGACAACAAGGATAAGCCGACGGTGCCGCTGATGGACGAGAACGCCAAGGGCATTCCGGAGTTCTGGCTGACGATCTTCAAGAACATCGCGCTGCTCGCCGAGATGGTGCAGGAGTACGACGAGCCGATTCTCAAGCATCTCAAAGACATCAAGACCAAGTTCACCGAGAAGCCGATGGGCTTCTCGCTCGAGTTCCACTTCGAGCCGAACGAGTTCTTCACGAACACGGTGCTCACGAAGGAGTACGATATGAAGTGCGATCCGGATCCGGAGGACCCCTTCGGCTTTGAGGGGCCCGAGATCTACAAGTGTCGCGGCTGCCAGATCGTGTGGAACAAGGGCAAGAACGTGACGCTGAAGACGGTGCGCAAGAAGCAGAAGCATAAGAGTCGCGGCCTGGTGCGCACCATCACCAAGACGGTGCAGAACGATTCGTTCTTCAACTTCTTCAATCCGCCAACCATTCCGGATGATATTAATGGCGATGATGTGGATGACGAGCTGCGTGAGCTGCTCACCACCGACTTTGAGATCGGGCATTACATGCGCGAGAGGGTCGTGCCCAAGGCGATCCTCTACTATACCGGCGAGGCGATTGACGATGAGGAGTTCGACGATGATGAGGAGGACGAGGAGGATAGCGAAGAGGATGAGGATGATTCGGACGCGAAGGAGAACGCGAAGAACGCCAAGGATCAGAGCTGCAAACAGCAATAGTAATTAATGATTGAGGAAGGGCGAGAAGAACAAGCTGATTTATAACCGCCGTGCGTCACCCACTCACAATCCAGTCAAACATACAACACAAAAATGAATGCGTAAACGAATTTTGTCGCGAAATTTCGTCTGGCTCGCTGTCCTTATCACACGCTGCTAGTACTATTTATTGTCCGTTGATTTAAAAAATTCTTATACTCCTGTATACACAAACGACTAGGGAAGCCAGCCAGCCCCATACACTTCCGCATATATTAATTATTCGTAATGCTCGATTATCTTATCACGACGTCAATGATTTATCGCATTTGGAAGCAGACAGACAGTTCGAAAGTAATAAGGAATGAAGCCGCACATTGATTATTGAAGTAGCTGCAGATGTAGGATATATTTTAATTGGTCCTGTAGAAAGAGCTAAGTTTACCCTAATACGCGTTAGGTTGTCATGTTGAAATTCCTGAGAAATTTAATCATTGTTATATTTTTGAATTAAAGATTGGCAATTTTCATCAATTTAATACGAATGACGCCCGCCTGACGTTGCTGTGTGATTAAAAACTTAAAATGAAGATGATTCGAACTGGTTTTTAAGATTTGCGTTTCTCTTTGTGTCTTGTGTATTAAATTTATATGGCGATGAAAATGATAAATACATTACATATTCGCATTTCTAATTAATGTTTGAAATTTACGAAAATTACCCCGTTTGACGCGCTTATCGATTAAGTAATCATCGGAATTGATTCGATTCAATCACGTCTTAACTATTATTGATATTACCTACATTAGTAGATTGCTTGGCAAATATGCGTGTTAGCTGCGATGATCATTGGGTTTCCTTCATTTTCAATCAACGCTTTTCCCCTTACTAAGCAGTAATGTGGGAATTAATCACTTTACGACCAATCTATCTAATTGGTGTTCTTTTCATAACATTACCATATTACAACTTTAAATCAAAACTTGGCGCATTCCAAATTCATTCCGAATTTGAAATCATTTGCGCGCTTTTTGCAATTGTAATAATATACCCCGTGTCTTATGGATTCTCGATCTGGAAACGTGCTACCGACGTCTATCCGTTTACACCAAATGGAACTGATGTAATTTTGGATTTTACCAACTACACAATCACGACGATTATTGTGATTACATTGGTAATCAATAATTGCATTCGCAAACGATCGAAAATACATAATCTACTAAACAATTTACAACAAATCGACTGTAAGCTATTGGCACTCGAAAACGAAATCGGTTTTAAGCTACGAGCATATACGTCGAATAAGAAATGGATTTATCAACACGCGCTGATTTTGGGCATCATTTTGGTGATCACGTTAATCTATGACGAGGCCTTTTGGACAGTGTATATATCGTTCGCTGTGACTTGGGGCTACTTGACAACGCATTTACAAAAATTGCAAATGTTTATCTTTGCTATCAACGCATACAATATCGCTTACGCTCTAAAGGAGCGCTTCGTATTGTTGAATAGGTTGCTAAGCATTACGACGCGTAATGGTCAAGTCTTCGTCATTGATTTTAACAATAACAAGCGACGCATTTTGCAGTTGAATATTATTTATAATGATTTACTGTTAGCTGCCCGTGATTTCGATCACATCTTCGGTATACCTATATTGTATCTCAGTGCTGGTGTAATTTTGTGTATTCTACATCCTCTGAATTCAGCAGTTTGCCAGTTAATGACTGGCAATGTCTTAAGCGGGGTAAACGTACCCAATTTTGGTTTGCACTATGTTATTATATCAATCTTGCGTACGTTCAACACGTTGGTAATTACTTTGAACTTTGCAATAGCAGCGTTTGATTTTAATTGTTTTTTTTTTGTATTTTTCAGGTTTTGGTGGTACCCTTTGCAAGCGTTTGTTATGCGTTAGTGAAGGAATCTCGTGCAGCATTACGGAATATTCGAGAAATTTATTTTGAACACGTCGCCGGTGAACTACGCCTTCAAGCGAATGCTAATGGTTTGATTTTCACTGCCAGTAACTTTTTTCGGATTGACTACACGCTCCTATTGACGATTTTCGGCAGTGTCACAACTTATCTAATTGTTCTCATCCAAGTTAATTTAGCCGCCAATAAATTGGTATAACGTTGGCTGCTCTCAATCACATACTTACACAACAAATGCCTACACGAAATGTACAATAATTTAATCAACAGTAAATAAAAGATTAAAATACAATAATGCAATGCAATACATACCTTATGGATTACTAAATAAATATGTTAACAGTTCTGGGAAGGTCATTTCTCGCTTATATTTTTGCACAATATCTTGGATTTTAAGCCGTCGTCGGACATGTGGAGGTTGATAACTGAAACAAATTTAAAACAATTTAGATGTTAACTGTATTTTGATGTATGAGATGTATTTGCACCTGTCGGAATCCAGCCGCCGTCTTCTGGACATGTTGAGCGTCGTTTGCCGAACCAAAGGGCCCAGCGCGCGACGGCTCACGATCATCCCATCAATCAGTGAGGAAGCTAAACCCACTCTACCACCAGGTCCCTGCAGATGTACTCGGAATAAGCCAGATGCCATTAAATGCAGGTAGATGACGAGCACGTCCACTGGTCGTGTTGGCCCCGTTTCCAATCCCGTGTGCATGCTATTTAGAAGGTCATCTACAGAGGAAATTAAGTACATAAGTGCCGAGAAATATTTGAAATAGGTTTTTTTACCTATGGGAACTTTTAAGTGATCCTCGTAACTCTCAAGCCATACAATCATAATTTTTGTATTTGTTGGAGGATGCAAACTTGATCTATGTGTAAGCCGACGAACAGGGGCAGATTGCTTATCCAAATCCAGAGAAAGTGTTCGCTTCTCGCGTCCCGGTTGATCGGACAAACTCTTTTCATACCATGCTAAATGATGAAATAATGCGTAGAAAAATAGTGGTAACGAGAAAAAAGGAGTGTACATACATGATAAACTGTTTGAAGTGTAATACGCATCATTATCGATGAATGGTTTTATCGTGGAAGGCAGCACAAACGCAATTTCGGAGCAGGCATCCGCCCAGTATAAAACTTGCGATTGTCCATCGTACAGACCGTTCCCGTCCAGGTTCTCTACGTTGGAAATCACCCAGCTAGTTGATATGTGCCCAGTCCAACCGGGATGCGTGGATACATTGACTACCCAACCCAATGATTTCAAGAATTCCATAAAATAAGGCGATAAGTGAGTGATGTTATCCACCGATGCATTGCCCAATATGTCTTGGACATTGGTCTGTTGGGTCTTCACGTAGAATACGTGGACTGTATCACAGGTTCGAGGGCTCATCGAATCCAAACTCGCAAGATCCTTGCAGAATTCCGACGATGAACTATCGATCGCAATGAGAGATGGTCCACCTCCCTCCGGCTAAACAAGTCCTAAATCATGCTTTGTTCAGAAATGCGATTTTGTAACTCACATCATCATCCAGGTTCAACAAGCCGAAATGCGACAGAAACAGTCTCGCCGTTTGGAATTCATGCACCACCGGTGGGGGTGTGCACTCACTTTGATCGACGGCTGCCTCCAATTCGGCCTCGGACGCCGCCTGCTTGCCGAGCAACTGCGCCAATTTGTTGGTCTCCTCGGTGGCGTTCTCATTGCCGGCGAACACCGCCTCTAGTGTGGGAATGCTCTGATCCACCTTGCACTGTGGCACGCGCTCCACGCTGTCTGGAAAGTATTTCTGGCGCACGATGTGACGAATGGGCGCGTCCTGCATGACAACCGGCCGCCCCATGCTGGGCGCATGGTACTTGGTGCCCGACTTGTGTCGCGGCAAATGCCGCAGCTGCATAGTCCATGCGTGCCGCCCGAAAGGTCCGCGAATCAGCACCGTCACCGTCGGCTGCGGATCTTGATCGTTGCCAAGCGGCTCTTCTAACAGCGCCAGCATTACGTTGTCCGATATGAAATACCGGAAGCGTTCGACGGCTTTCTCCTGGTTCGTGCAGCCGCCCGGCCAGGAGTTGCAGTGCTGCAACAGGGCGGCCTCATCGAGCAAGCTGCTGATTGATTCGGGGCCACATTCGCTCGGAAAGTAACCGACTTGTTCCAGCAAGCAGGTGAGGAGATTTTCAGCAGCGTCACGAACACGCATTGATACAGGTTTGAGTTCTTTGTCTTCTTTCATTTTGATGCGCTCGCCGGGTTTGCCGACTGATTTGGTGCCCGATACGCCCAGCTCGGCTACTTCCAGGACACGCGTAAGGCACTCTTTGTCGTTGAGAAGATATGGATGTTCAAGTAGCCACACAGAACAACATTGGAATGCCGCAACAATGGTGGAATGTAGGTCTTTGGAATGTGCGGGTGGAGGTCTTGAGCATTGATGGACAATATAGTCGCAGAGCCATTTTACTGCTCGAATGCATGCATCTGAAAAGCACCAGTCGTTTCATTTAAAATGTAATTAAATATATAATAATCGGAATACCATTGATTTTCCCAGCTAAATCTTTAATGTGAATTCTTGCTAGTCCCGAGAGTAATTCCAGGGCTGCCAAGGAAATATTCAAATCGGATTTCCAGGAGGAAATTAATCGATGACAAACTAAATACGTTGCGCGCACGAATAGGCCATGAGCGGAATCTAAAACATTTCTCCATCATATTATTATTGTTCAAATTTACAATAAATGCAAATATTTCAAGCAATCATTGAATGTGAACGTGTTAATTGATCTATATTAAATTATAGTAAAACCCAAGCCGTGTTAGTTGCATTGGTGAAAAATTGGATTAATGTTGTGGATCAGTCACGTGTTAATTAACAGTAATCAGACAAAAATTATAACGTACCTGGCGCCTGGATGTCAGATAGATCCGGACTTAAATATGTTTCTGAATACGAACTGCTTATGGTTGACGACGTGTCGGAAACTACAGAAGCTTTTGAAAAAAAATCAAAAACAAAAAACAAAGCCAAATAGCGTGGATAATAACTGTGCAAGAACCAACGAAATTCGTTATCAAATTCACATTCGTAACGTAACCAATTTTGCGTTACAATGATATAGTGAATTTGATAATCATAGACATTAGCAAATTAACAATCATCACAATTGATTCCAAAAAATGAATGAATGGAGCAAAAGAATCCGAATTAAAGTGCCCCGAAAACAAAACCACATGAGATTGAGCAATCTTACCAGAGCTGAGCAAGTTTGTGGGTTGATCTGGAGAGAGTTGCGTGATCTGCTCCACCTTTTCGTAGATTGAGGAATCCTGCACGCAAAGAAACAACCCGCCGAGTAGCATATGCGTGTTTTGCGGATCGTTCTCCACCTGCAACGCGTTCATCACCAGATTCATCAGACGTGGTTTCAACTGCCCGAATGTCATCGGTCTTTCACTTGAACCTAGTAAGATTTTAATTAATAACGAATTGTTGAATGTTTCTCCTTGTAATTTACTCACCAGTACTAATCAGTTCCTTAATTGTTATATTTTGGAAATGCAACGGCAAGACGAGCATGGATAAGAGAAGGTGAATCGATGCCTTGCGTAATTCATTCTTTGATACGTGCGTGCCCAGTTTCAGATTCTTGTCCGGCAGCACAATTTCCAGTGCGTTGATATACTCCGGAATCAAGATACGGACGCCATCCAAATCCAAGCGGAACAAATCAGAGGAATTCATCAGTATCGCGATGATGGTTTCGCCGCAATCCTTGTGATTCGTGGCCACTTTTAGCCCTTGCTGCACGGCGAGATAGAAACGCGCCAAGTAGACTGGTAGAATTTCTTCTCCGGTCTTCTTCGAACACATAATGCGGCACAAAGTTCCCAACGCTTCTGCCCTTCCGCTTTCGTATTTATCTATCGTCAGATTCGGTGGTAATTCCGGATCGTTGATCGAGCTGAGTGAACTAACTGAGGATTTTTGCTCCATGACCATAGACCCAGGACGTTTGTCACCTACGTTTGATTCTGTAATACCAAATTTCATTAGTAAAAAAACAAGGATATAATTTAGTTTGTACTTGGAGTCAAATCGGTTCCTATGAACGCCGCCTGGAATAACCATTTGCCGAATAGATGCAAGATGCTGTTGCACTTTGGGCGATCCGGTGCAAGAGGAATGCGGTTTTCACTACCAATTGATGACAGAGCTAAGAATCAAAGGAGGTCATTAATTGCCCAGCGAAATAATTGAAGGGAATTTAAAATTCGAACTACTTACAAGGCAAACTTGACGTTGATGATGGTCCACTACTCGACACCGAACTGGGAATACTAGCGGAAGCTCTACTACTAGTCAAACCGATCAACGACGTCCTCGGGGCACCTAAATTACAATACTCATCAAGCTACACAAGCCAAAATGTATCGACTTCAATATGATTCTGATCGTGACCCACAAATCCGTGTGCAAACAAGTGCAAACAATGAGTGGCCAAAAACACAAATCAAACGCATTCGCACGCATGAATCATGATTCATGAAGCAATGAAAGTAAGTGAACGAAACGTGTATGGTGCTAACCCTTAGAAGTGGAAGAAGGAGCAACGCTGAAACTTTTCGCAAGGCGTCGCTGTGTGGGCGGTGTGGGCGAAGGTGTTGCACCGCCGCCGCCACCACCACCGGACGCTTGCTGTGAGCCACCGCCACTCACGGCCGACGGATCCTTCGACTTATCGCCACCGCCACCCATCACCATCGCCTCCCAGGAGACGGGCTGCGCAATACCTAGGAAGGCGTCCACCTGCCCAGCGATGCCCTTCATCGCCTTCAAGAAGATCAGCGGCAGCGCCTGCAGTGAGGGATGTTGGCAGGGATCGGAGACGCCCGGTCCGGGGCTGCTGATCGCAAACTGCAGGAACTTCTGCGTCTGGCTGATGACGTCCGGCTTGGTCAGCTCCACCGGATTGCCGATCGTGTTCAGAAAGCGGTACCAGCTCTGTGCGATGCAATCGTCCGACATGCTCGCCGGAATCAGGTCCTCTTCACCTACGAAATGATTGCCTATTTCAGTGCTAGGAATGCGTATCTTCAGATTGTTCTGGGACATTACCGATTTTCAGCTCGGGGAATGTAGGACCGTAGAGAAACGAGAGCAACTTCGAAGTTAGCGCGAGATTCACGCGATTCCATTGCTCCACTAGCGCGATACGATGACGCCAATTCATGCAGCTTTCGCGTAGGGTTTTCCAGAGCGGCGGCGATGGGAAATTGTGCACGCAAGCCAGCAGCCAAATTTCGAATAAGACGCTGAGTATACGCTCGCAGAGCTGGTCGGCGACATCGTCCTTCACCGTCGGCGGCGCTAATAACGTGTCGTTGATGGCCAGCAAGAACAAGAGCAGAGATTCCCATGTTGATCGTTCCAAAGTTTTGCTCTCCTGCGCAATCAACTGCAGAGTTCGCAAAACGCGGTGGCATAACACCGCCTGCCGGTTGATGATATCAATTCCTAAAGCAAACAATTATGTTACCCACATAGAAAGATTAAATTGCAGATGTAAAGTGTCTCTGTCTGCACCTGTTCTTATTCTTCACATCAACACATGCAATGTTAACAGTGCCTAGCAAAGTTTAATTGATTATCATTCATAGAACAGATGCAATTGTGTTATCGGAGTGTTGGGAAATGTATTTGAGTACATTAAGGAAAGCCATACCCAAGTTATCCTGATAAATAAAAGCCCAGTCTTGCAAAAAGTATGAAAATTAGCCTTAAAATCACATCCAAAACAAATGGAAAGCAATCCTCACCTTCGCCCTTTCGCGGAATGAACAGGTAATGGAAGTGCAGGATGATCTTGCGCGCGTAGACGTTGGGATCGTCGACAACCGGCTTCGGCACGCAGATCTTCGGCTCGGCTGGCAGCAGAGCGGTGAGCCACTCGCAGTAGATGTTCACGCAGTCTTTGATTGCCTCGTGCTCGGTGAGCGGTAGCGAGAGGCCGTAGCAGATGACCTCCATGCACCACTGCACCTCGTGATCGTTGACCAGCGAGCTGGGCTCCGGCACCTGCGTGTGCCCCAGGTTGCTCGCGATCTGCTTGACGATGTTTACGGTCACCTCCTTGCTCGGCTGCATGCCGAACTTCTCCAGCACACTGTGGCCGGCATCGCCAAAGTTCTGCACCTGCTGGCTGAGCGACGTCCACTCGGAGTACATGCCGCTGCTACCTGTGCCGTCCTGCAGAAGTACAGTTATACACGTGATGGAATGCAATCATGAGTGGAAAGAACGATGTTGTTGATGATGCTTACTTTCAGGTTGACGCGATTAAACAGACCCAAATTCATGGGAACGATGTGTTATGGCATTGAAACAATGGACCGACTACGGAGTGGGCGGACGTGATTTGTTATCGGCACGTATGCGTACACTTATTATTAAATTCTGATTGTTATTCACCTATCCACCACCTGCCTAAAGTTATGCAAATGAGAGAGGAGGCATGCAGCAGCGCCACGAGTGGACATGCTCAGAATTGCTCAGAATCTCCGCCAATTTGCATTAAAATTGTTAATAACAATTGGTCAACAACGTAAACAGCGTTTCTAACGTCTTTATCTGCTTTCGCGATGTTGGGTAATTTTCTGCGGGGAATTGTATTTTGGGGAAAAGTCATGGAACCGTTTCGGAACCTGAAATGTTCAAAAACTTTAATGATTTACAACTTTTTCTTTTTAAACTTCTTTTTGCTACTCTTGCCTCCTTTGCCAGCTGAATCCTTTAGCTGGTCATCGCCGTGCACGCCGGCGTCTTGGTCATCATGCACTCGTTTTTCTCCACTGTAATCGTGATAATATTGAAAACCGTATCAGCGAATCTTTAAAAACCCACCTTTTAACAGAAACAATATTCTTCTTCCCCTTTGTGGCGTATATCGCACCCCATTCCTGCTCTGAGCCCTTGATGGCAAACTGACTCAAGTTCTCGTTCTTCAATTTGGCCAACTCCTTCTTCTGTTTCCGCTTCAATTCGTCAGCGGCGTCATCCAGCTCTTGGGCCATACTCTTCGCGACGGGCGTCATCTGCACGTCCTTGATGGGCATCAGCGATTTCTCCGCTTCCTCGGTTAAAATGGTGTTCAAATACTGCACGATGCGACGCACGAGTCGATTGAAAAGACCCAGTACTTGATTTGCGGGTAGATCGAGTTCTTTTTCTAGATCATCCGCGGATTTGTGCTGTAGTCCAACGCCTAGGAGAATCGCCTGCGAATTGTAAATAATTTCTTGATAATTGTCGCAAAAGAATGCTGATCCGTTAATTTACCGATTGAACAACACCCAGATTCACGTCTCCCATGTTGTTCGTAAAGTACAAACGCGCCAAAGTCGGAATCAAATCCGTGATGAGATGATAGTCCACAAGATTATTGCTGTACATTTCGAGACGTTTCACATCATATGTCGTCATGTGCACGTCCAATTCGAAACGTGTTAACGGTTTCGTTTCGATGCTCCTTGCCGGATTCGTCAACATGCTCAAAGACAACGCCGGCGTGAATGAGCGAAAACCATAGCTCAACAGCGCAATAAACCGCTTACGGAAATCAGCCCAATACGCCTGCAACCAGTCCGCTTTCCCATCCCATTCGAGGACATTCAACATAATGCATGAATGCTCGCCGGTTAAATCATTCGTCGTCTGGCGCAAATACACCGGCAGGAAACCGCATCGCTTCCAGAATTTCAGCAACGGCTGTGTTAAACCATACGAAACTCCCAAATAATGCAGTTTCTCGGGAGGTCTTTCGTTCAACTTGAGCAGCAAGGGCGGCAACGTCTTGCGAGGTTCGATGCTCTCCTCCAGCAAACCTAAATCCTCTTCCTCCACGTTTTCCAACTCTGTCTGCTCGGGCGGATCATCTAGATTGGTGATTTTCAACTCGTAATAATCACGCAGCAGGTTCAGCGCGCGCACTCCGTATCCCATGCTTTGGTAATCGGGATGCGTTGCAATGCGCACAATGCGCGCCCCGCTCAGGCTGGGAAAGTCCGGATCCTGGAACTGCTGACCCACCGTCCACGGAATGAGATCACCAGCGGCGCGTTTGCCACGTGCGAATCCATCCTGCACACTACTCTTCGAGATCTGCCCCTCGAGGCACACCTGAATCACGACGAGGATCTCCGGCAGCGTCTTCTTCGCCGTATCGATGGGCCCCAATAGGCAGAACAGATGGTGGGCGGGCGCGTCGGACATCATCTGCAGGTCGTTCGGCGAGTTCTTGTAATGCGACGCGACGTAGAGCGCAACAAGGCGCTGCAGAAACTCCTCGGAAGCTTTGTGATAACAGAAAAGCGTGTCGCGATTGATGTAGTACAGCTCGCAGCGGTCGGGCGGTGGACAGCCCGAGGTGATGGCCGCCACGCTGGTGGCGTCCAAGCAGAGAAGTTTCGTGAGCCACGCTTCGACGTCGTCGTTGGGCTTGTAGCGGATCGACTCTTCCAGGGTGACCTCGTGCAGGATGCGACCGGTGGCCGCACCGGTGGATTTGTTCGCTGCATTGGAGTTGGCCCCAGCTGGGACGGCCTGCACACGGAGTTG
The DNA here is from genome assembly GCA_030264135.1 of Myllaena sp. GC000078. Lineage (NCBI taxonomy): Eukaryota > Metazoa > Arthropoda > Insecta > Coleoptera > Staphylinidae > Myllaena > Myllaena sp. GC000078. Next base: position 425 of record JARJDR010012178.1, on the reverse strand, counting down.
CTGCAAGAGCTTGAGGGATAATGACCGGCCGGTGCCTTCATATCCATTAATCGTTGATGCAAGGAAGACCAAATACGGGCCCAGCATCGATTTCACGTAGGGCAGGGGAATGGCAGCCGCCTCGTCGATGACGAGCAGCTCCGCCTGCGCCAAGCGATTCGCGTCCGTCGGATGGATGTATTGAATCGTCTGACGGTGATCGCGAAAGATGTTCACGCGCACGATCGCCTTGTTGAACTCCGGATTGGTGCTCTGCACCAGCGAGTAGTCGGTGTGCTCCTGGTACTCCAACGCGTCGAATCCTTTAAACACAAACTCAAAGAGAGTGTTTAAGTTCTCGGGGCTGGGCGACGTCACGAAGATGTTGCTGTAGCCGAAAGCAACCGCCGATGCAATTGCAAGACCCAACGCGGCGGATTTACCAC
>JARJDR010012172.1:0-12442 GCA_030264135.1 Myllaena sp. GC000078 | reverse complement strand
ACATCTTATCCAAATAACCTGCCCTCAAGGCATTGCTGGCGCAACTTTCGGAGATTTAATCAGAAGCACAAGCATTTTTCAGGGAATTATTATTGTTCGTGTTTTTTGTTAAGAAGATTAAAGAGCCACGATTTGCCGACCCTTACAAATAACGACCCTCATTAGCGATACACTGATCTACCTTCTTTTTGAAGTTTTGCTCCACTCTTTCCAGCACATCAATGGGAAAAATCGCCATATCGGCAGAGCGCGCCACGGCACGTCACTCCTCAAAGCAATCGCGTTCATTCAACTGTTGGACCACAGCAAGTTTGTAGGGATAAAAATGGAGTTCACTGTGCAGAATTCTTCTCACTTTTCGATCATAAATCCCCAGAGCAGCAACGTGTTTACGTCGAGGAAAGCGCAAAACCGACGCCCTCACTTTCTCGATGTTTTCTGGAGTTCTGGAAGTCCGTTGACCTCCTGGCCCTTTTTGTACCACATTTCCAGTTGTTCTGGATGAGTCCAGCCACGAAGAAATTGATTGCCGGCCACGAACGCAACTTGCGGAAGGAATATTGAACCGAGTTTGGAAGACACGTTGAGTGGCAACCGCCGAATGACCGTTCGAAAAGTAGGCCTCAACGGCAAACGCAGTTTGTTCGTTTGTCCAATGCATGACGACAACTGCGTAGTTGTGTAACAAAACTTTAAGAACCCTTCTTTCCAATGAGTCCATCCCCACGCCTCGGTCATTGGCGCCACATTTAAATCAGCACCCTGTACTTACTCGTGATAGACCCGTTACATTGGATAAGACTTATAAACGGGGTAGGGTTTATAGACCCAACTACAAGAAAATCTAAGGTTAGAGTAATATGGAAATGGGATTATATGCTGAAAAATACGGCATTACATAATCAATTTCCCATATTACCATCTAGGCTAGGGTATCCGGTAAATTTGAAATTAACGGCAACTAAAAACGTGTCCGTTTTAGGTACAGTAGAGCGCCGATATAACGAACGTCAATAGTTCGAAGCGTCGATATGCGAATTCGGTTTTGAAAAACAGGTCCGGCATTAATAACCTTTTTTTGGTTCCGCCGGGCCTTAATGCGATGCGCAATGTCGCACACTTCGCTGTGTACGAATGCGCACAATTAGCAACAAATTTGCAAGTGATTTACATGTAAATCACTGGTAAATTTAGAGAAGTCAGACCCTCAAAATGGCTTACTGCTGTCATTCGCTATGTATTTTCTAGTATATATATTCGATAATCCGATGGGGATCCGGTCCAAATTGCTTCGTTATATCGACGCTCTACTATATTTAGTTTGGGAATTCCTTTCTGATCTGGTGACAATAACGCCTAAAGCCAAGCCAAAAGAAGAAGCTGTAAGATCTCCTTCCACCCACAAAGGGATTCCAAGAAGGCTCCAGGTAAAAAACGAAATGCGAAACTTCAATGAATTTCAACGTGAAATACTGAATTTCTGCACATATAGCTCAATATGTGCCACACAAACATAACTTATTTTCTACTCATACATACTCGGCATCGTAATTTTATGGATATAATTGATTAGAATCAAAATTGCATTTAATACCACTTATAACTTCAATGTACGTTTAAGAAATTTACAAGGGGATAAGAGTGCATGAAATGACATCACATACTTGATAACCGCATCAAATTTAATTCATTACTTCACTGAAACGTATATTTTTATGCAAAAAGATGCTGTAATAAGTGTGTGTGTGTGTGTGTGTATAAGTGCGGCATCTATACGTTGGAATAAAGCATATTTAAATAGTGACATACACATTCGCCCACAACGTACTCAGTCTGCTGCTACATATGATAATAGTTGGTTTGAGTCGCACGCGCAGTCGCGACAAGCATCCGTTCCGAACCCAAACAACATCCAAACTCGACTCACGCGTCAGTCGGTCGGCGTCGTTCGGTTCGACAAACGCTCGCCAGATTTGCAAACACGCTGAAACTATAAATAATATACGTACTAACCACTAAACTATATTTCCCATAACCGTACTTAACTCGCGTTTACGAGCAATATATTTAGGGCCAAATTTAAGTCTTCTTTTTATTGTGGAGTGTTTTATTCCTCGCATTGCACTATGGCCGGATTTGTCGTGAAACAAGTTTTCAGAAGCGCGAGTCGCGGGCGTATCAATAGACTGTTCTCCACCGCACCGCAGCAGCTGCAGCAATGCCAACAGCACCATCCGAATATACTCAAGTCCGATTATCCCGATATTACTGTGCCGGATATGCCGCTGCACGAATATCTCTTCGAAAAGATGGGAACTTATGGAAATATGATTTGTATTGTAAGTGCAAATATACATTACGCTTATCCATGGCTAATGTGAGATTCATTTTTGTGCATTAAAATTTTTTCAACTTAATTGAAACGTGTTTCGTCCAAAGTTCATCTAGAATAAGTACTGTATGCGGTGCGCATTGATTGTGAGTGCACATAAACCGACTTGTACTATATATACATTGCATTTCATCGTATGATAATGTTTGTGCATGGTCTCGGATATAACACTTATTACTCTTATTACTTATTGCATCACATGTGCAATGTCCAAGGTAATATAGAAACTGAAACTATAATACCTATGTTCATCAAATATCGCGGATATTTCATGATTGCTTTTAACGACATGGGCAAATTCCATGCAGGACATTGTTTATTATTAGGTATGTGCTATTTGCGTGTAACGAAATTCATGTTTCAAGTATGAAAGTTTTTCTGAAGCACATGATAAATCATAACAAGAATTTATGCGCCAAACAAGATGACTAGCTAAAACAACATTTCACGATAATGATTGTTGGATGGGCAAAGGTAACTGACACCTAAAAACCATAATTTTTATCAATATACAATCAATTCATTCGTCAGACGTATCAATACTACGTTATCATGTTTACAAACATGATACATATCTTTTGCGATGGATCAAAACCAGACTAAGTATTCATACACTGCAATGTACTTTGTACTCAACGCATAAAATATGATTTATCGATTAATCAATAAAGTACATACTACATAGTATACTTTTGATTACTTTATTTATCCGCATTATCGACGTAGTTTATCCGTATTTATGCCTAAATTAATTACGCTGATTTCTACATGTAATATAATTACCTGCGTGAGAAATACGTGTTAATCTTATAAATACAAGGCGGTTGAAATGTATTTGCAAGTATGTTCACGAACCTATGTATTAATATGCTTATTAGCCTATTACAGTATTTCCTACAGGCTACACACGTACAGTAATTATTAATATAAAGGGGCAAGTCAAAAACGGTTTGGAGACACTTGGCTAGCAAGAATTCATTGTCAGTATGTATAATAACAAAATTGAAGGTAATTGTAATAACGTATGCGACATGATTATACAATCTAGGATTTAACTTGTCACTTCCATAAGCTAATCACAATCCAAAACCATTGCTTGCTATTTTTGTACATAAATACTGAGGGAAATGTGAATTCTTTCAACAAATTATGTCAGCAAAATTATAATTATATACGCACATTACTATCAACAAACACTGCATGCAGATGTCAGTAAGCCGAACACGTTCTACTACCAATAACTGACATGTATGTTATCAGAATGAGTATGCAATAATGAAAGTCAATTATAGATTATTATAAGCATATTGCACAAGATCAATATGTCGGCAAAACACCAGTTATTTATCGCAATTATGCCTCATTAACTGTTAATAATGATGAATATTTGCAAATTTCCAAAGAGTTAATTAATGACTTAGGAAATGGGATAATTTATAGTCAGACAATGCACGTAACTGACGTAACATTTAATGTTTTGAAGTAGCACTAAATTAAAAAGTCGTAAATCGGTGCGCTTTTGAGTTAATGTAGAAAACAAAACTTAATTTCGCGCAAAGCCATAATAAAAACACAACGAATCGTAATTGCCACGCGTTTCATAGATAGCAAGGCGCAATGCCAAACTCATATAAGTAAAGGATGTCATGAAAAAATTAAGAATGCTTACGTATTACTCTCAAAGTCCAACTGCTCGAATACCGACTTAAAGTGCAATGTTTCGTGCGTTTGAAATGTTTGTCATCGCATATTATACTAATTTATGTTTCATATTTGCATTGAAACGAGAAACATTTAAATTTCTAATCTGTGGTTTCGGCTCAAAGTCAAAGATTAAAACCTATAAATATCCTACCTGTATTTCAATTTAATAAAACACACTTTAATGACACTTTAATGAAACAATATATAATTGTTTTGAGCCTTATTTTTCATAGATATTACTGTTTTTCTAGGAATGCTGTGTTTCTGGACGTGCCTATACGTTCAACGACGTTGTGCGCAAGTCGCGTAACTTCGGTCGAGCGATACGCAAAAAGCTTAAGTTGCAGCGCGGCGATATCGTCTCGGTGCTGCTGCCCAACGTTCCCGAATTTCCAATCGCAGCGTTGGGTACGTTATCAGGAGGATGCGTTTTAACGACTATGAATCCGATTTATACTGCAGGTACGTACTTCAGTCATATTTAAGTGATATTTACTGCTTTTGAGGTTTTGAACTGCTAACTTTTTTTACTTCTTCTGTGCTGTATTTTTTGATAAGATGTACACCATGTATACTGCTGGTCATAAAATTGTATAAATTAATTATTATAATCGCGAATTTATGCATTACGTACCGACGCAATGCTAAATTACTATATGCATGAAGAACTTGGCAGGAAAACTAGGAAAACCATATTTCTATGAAGTTCGTATCATTTCTACGGCTTTCGCTAAACAGTTCGGTAGTTCGTATGACTCACAATCAGAGAGATACAAATTGAAAAAGCAGTGATTGTAGTGAAGATAAATTAGCAGTATGCATGCGATGAGTTTTACGAGTTTTCAAAGAAAATGAAACATTACTAGAAGATTTATTTAATAATACTTAAATAAATATTCAAGATCTCCCTAATGGAATTAAAAATACTAATTACTAGAAGTCATTAATTCCGACATTAAATATAGAATAAAAAAGAAATTGCTATTTAAAATTTACTAATGCACAAACCTTTTTAAGTTATTTCAATTTCTCAAAAATTTGGAGAACCGCAAAATGTACAGCAAATTACTTAAATGTATGAGTATCTCTATTAAGTTCAAAAAATCTGGTTACCATATTAACATTTAACTAAATAATTCTTATTTTACTTCACTTGGTATTGTAATAAATTACTACAAATTGCATACGCCCACATTTCTGCGACGTCGATGAATAAGTCATTCAACTTCCATCCTGAGATGCATTTCAAGCCATTTAAAATTCAAATACAATGCATATAAACAAATGTGTTGAAACACAAAGTACATACATATTTACAAAGAATAACTTGACGAGTCTTTGCATAAATCAATTAATTCAAACATTACTCATACGTGTACCTGTCATAATTTTTTTTATTTGTACACTTCATAAAAATCGTGTTTAAACGTTTTGTCTAGCTGCTGTTTTTAATTTGTCATAAATCGCTAAGTAGTTGTTTTGACAGACTGAAGTGAATGAAGTCCAAAAATAACAGAGCAGTTGACTAGGTCAGGTCAAGAGAAGGTCATCTATTTATAAGCCATTTCATGGTCAAGAACAGTCTGTGTAGTCCATGGGAAAAAATCCAATTTCAGAGGAAATCGCGCGGCAGATGAAAGACAGTGGCGCCAAAGTATTAATCACGCTTTCCGAGCTCTATCCGGTCGCCAAAGAGGCCATCGGCAATTCAATGCCAATTATTACAATTAACAATAAGGTAATCCAATCACATAAAATTAAAAACTCGATTCCAGTTGGAATTTAAAATTGGATTTAACAGTTTTCAATTTTTTTGTAATTTCTTCGAATAACAGGCGGAGACGCAAACGCCGGCGGGCACGATCAACTTCAACGAGTTCGCCGATGCCAACATCGATTTCGGTAATTTGGGCGACATCAAGGCGACTGATCTCGCATTGATGCCGTATTCGAGTGGCACCACCGGCCTGCCGAAAGGCGTTTGCTTGTCGCACAAAAATCTCCTCACCAATCTGAGGCAGATTAGCTGCGAGCATATCAACATGCTAGAGGAACCGGTCGGTACGTACATACAACGCTTGATGTTTGTTTATATTTAAACATTTTACTGGGACATGACGCAATTTGCTCAAGTTCAACAAACTCGCTAAAATTAACTTATAAGTTAATGCACTTAAATCAAAGATTCGAATGTTTGAATAAACGAAGGAATTTCGTTCTGTTTTTTAGGCGATAAACAAGATATTATTCCGGCAATTTTGCCATTCTTCCACATTTACGGCTTCACAAGTCTTTCATGTGCGGCAATGCACACTGGCGCAAGAATACTGACCATGACGCATTTCCAGCCCGATCTTTACGCGAAAGTGCTCTTGGAGAGAAACCCAAGCGTTTTGTTTGTCGTCCCGCCGATAAGTAAAAACTCGGTGGCATAACAGAAATTCTTGGAACTAAACTCTCTGCTTTTAGTTATCTTCCTGAACGCACATGCGATGATCACGAAAAAGCATTTGGAATCCGTGCGCGTGGCGCTATCGGGCGCTGCACCGCTCGGCGCCTTGGATATTACCAAATTCCAGCAGAAAGCGGATAATGGAGTTAAAGTTATTCAAGGTAACCATCTTATTAACTCGCATTTTATTAAAAAGAACTTCTCAAATATTTATATTTATATTTAATTTATATTTAGGCTACGGTTTGTCGGAATCATCTCCGGCAGTCTTTATCCAACCCCATCGCGAAAATACACCGCCAGGATGTACCGGCAAAATTTTGCCAAACACTCTTGTGAAAATCATGCCAGTGGACAAACCCAACGGGGAACCCCTAGGACCCAATCAACAGGGTGAAGCATACGTGAAAGGCGATAACGTGATGATGGGCTATCACAATAGGCCGAAAGAAACGGCCGAGACATTAATCGACGGCTGGCTGCGCACCGGCGATATGTTCTACTACGACGAACACCGTCACTTCTACATCACGGACCGCATCAAAGAACTGATCAAGGTGAAGGGATTCCAGGTGCCGCCGGCGGAACTGGAAGAGATTCTGCGCGACTACCCGGACGTTGGCGACGCAGCAGTGATTGGTATTCCTCATGAAATTTGTGGAGAAGTGCCAAGGGCCTATGTTGTCGCGAAACAGAATAAACAAATCAACATTGACGCCCTCAACGAGTACGTTAACAAGAAAGTCGCCGAGTATAAAAGACTGGAGGGCGGCGTGGTGATCCTATCAGCCATTCCCAAAACACCGTCGGGTAAGATATTGCGGCGAGAACTTAAAGATCAATACATGGCCGAGAATAAGTAATTTACCGCACATGCATTTTATCTATTCATATTACTTTTGTTGTTTGTTGAGATTAAAAATTTAATGATAATTGTACAATTTAATACAACAAAACCTGAAAATTCTTTTGAAATATATACAATATGATATAATTTTTATACAAACCAAATATGGCAGGGCAGTCAATTATCATTCGCTACAATTTCATTCGCCATCACAACATTGTTTTAAGCCACAGGAGGATGCAGGCATTGGCTAAGCGGATGCTACCTTTGGCACGCTATCCTTTGAAATCGTTAAGATATCAGGTACGCCAATTTCATCGACGGTGGCCGTCGACGAATTGAACGTCTGATGCTTGATCAGCTCTTTGAACTTGCCGTCCTTGATCATCAAGAGATCATTGTAAGTACCCTGCTCGACAATCACACCATTATCAAGCACTGCAATCGAGTCGGCATTCTGTATGGTTGACAAACGATGCGCGATCGTCAACACGGTGCGCCCCTTCATAATGCGCTCGAGGGCTTCTTGGACTAGGAATTCGGATTGTGCATCGAGGGCACTAAAACATCCGCATTACAAAAACGTTGAAGACACTCGCACAAGAGTAACCGTATAAATTACCTAGTGGCTTCGTCTAATAGCAAAATGGTGGGGTTTTTAATCAGTGCGCGTGCAATGGCAACACGCTGCTTTTGCCCGCCGCTCAGCATCACACCTCTTTCGCCCACCAACGTTTTATAGCCGTCAGGCAATTTCGAGACAAACTCCTCGACGTTTGCTTCGCGCGCAACTTTCAAGAACTCTTCGTCAGTTATCAATTCAGGGTGTTCGGCACCATATAGAATATTGTCTTTTATACTAGTAGTGAACAGTATTGGCTCCTAGAATGTATTTTAAATTTATGGCGGTACTTTGATTTGTTTTTCGAAAACTCACTTGACTAACAGTACCGATGTTGGTTCGCAGCCAATAGGGATCCAAGTCTTTGACATTATGACCGTCGAGGAGGACTTCGCCACCGTCGGGATCATACAGTCTCAGCAATAACGCGGCGACGGTAGACTTGCCCGATCCGCTGGGTCCTACAACAGCGACCGTCCGACCGGGGGCCAACTTTAAGTTCAAGTCTTGGAACACGCAAATATCGGGTCGCGACGGATACGCGAATTTGATGTTTCGATATTCAATATCGCCATGAGGTATTTGGATTGGTGTAAGGCCACCTAAAAATCTCCTGTTAGTCCAAACTTATTGTTTGTTTGTCATTCTATTACCTTTGATTGGAATTAAAGGTTCACGATCGATCAGTTCCCACAATCTACTTGCGGCACCTATAGATTTGTTCAATTCCGAATAGAAGCTCGATAGTCCCCCGAGCGAGACACCAATGTATGCTGCATACAACAGAAACGAAGATAAATGACCAACGGTTATCGTCTCCGATGATACCATAACGCCACCATAGTACAAGACGGAAATGATGATGATATTCCCACTTAATCCAGTCTTAAAACAAATATCATACAATCGACATCCAGCGCTTTCAATGCAATTCTTACCATGCCATAGAAAAGCGCACGAGCCTTCGATTCCTTATAACCGATTTCGAGGACGTTCTTAATTTTACTTTGATACAATTCGACTTCTCTTTGCTCTTGGCCAAACGTTCGTACCGTGCGTATATTCGAGATCTTCTCCTCGGAGACTTGAGATGCTTCCGCGAGCACATCTTGCACCTTCTTAGAAATATTGCGAACATAACGGCCATACAGCACAGCCAACGCCGTTACAGGCGGCACAATTGCTAAACCAACCAGCGCCAACTCATATGACATGTAAAACTACAACATAATTAATTATATTATCTATGCTCTAATTAGATTGGTGGTGGTGGTAATACCATCATGCCAGTGCCAGCCAGGACCATAATAGTTGACCGAAGGCCATCGGAAATGTTTTGTGACAGCGCTTGCCCGACGATCTGCGTGTCGGCAGAGAGGCGATTCACCAGCTCACCAGTAGTGCGCTTATCAAAAAAACCTTGCTCTTGCCTGATTATGGACGAGAACACTTGCATGCGAAGCCGCTGCGTCATTCGATAGCCTGACAAATCACCATATAACACACTCATGTTGTTTGATTTCGAGTAGCAATAGGATTCTTACCCACAGTGGACATTATATAAACACGACCAAAATTGCACAAGGCACCTATGCAAAACACACCAACCAATGTGCCACATAATGCGTTCAATTGACTACGTGCGTTGGCGACATCATCGGAGCTCTTGTAAATGATATCTAGCACTTTGCCTAAACTAAATGGCACTGCCATTGTCACAGAACTTGAAAGGATGAGCAGACCAACTGCCCCTAAAATATATCACAATGTATTAACGTATAATGCAAGTGTACTGCGGTGATGCTCACCGGTCAATTTCCATTTTTCCTTCTTCGCCAAGGCGAACAGGCGGGCGTACGCAGATTTCTTGGTCTCGGCGGTGGGAACTTGGATTTTGAGCGGAGTGCGCGCATCGGAACTGTGTCGGCGTATCAATATTGTCGCGTTGCTCTTCGCATCGCCGACATTCAGAGCGACGTACGAGTTGGTCCGCTCGTCCTTTTTCATGTTGCGACTCAGATAGCGGCGAGCGGAGCCATGCGTGAGACGTGAACGCGAAGATGAAGCGAAATTCGAGGCGATTCGCGGTATGGCCCGATGTAGGTTATGTGTGTTGGCCAAGAGACAAGAGCAAATGAACATGTTTGTCACATGCGGATTCGGATTTTATTGTTTCGGAGAAATCGCGCGCGATGATAACGGAGAGAAAAAAAAAACAACAAACGGGAGCGAGCAGCAGCGTGATTACGCCGTGTCATTCACATCGCGTGCATGTGTTATGCTGCGACGGTGGTGTGGAGTCGCGTGCTGCTGACGCGCTCGCTACAACAATAACCGAACGATGGCAGAGAGAGCGTGTTGATTGAATACCACATGTACCACATTGATTGCGCCTATCACGCAGTGATAGCAGCGATTGCTGCACTTACGATTTTGTGAACACAGGTGGGGGTGGCGCGAGAGACGCCCCACATCAAGCACCGAATTCTGGCGAGAGCTGTTAGCTAAGCATTGCACGTTTTGGTTTTGAAGTGGCGCGAAGGTTCGTTGATTAGCGTAACGATATCGATCAGTGGGTCAACAAACGCGAAATGGTTTAGAGGTTGCCTAACGATTTGATGATACGTTTTTGTTTTTTTGCATCATGATCATCATGATGCATAAGCTTAATCAGGTACATAAGCCTACCAGGCCTACCAGAATGGCGACGAACTGGGATGCACATGTTGCACATGTTCGTTTGGCGTATAATAAAAAATATGCGATTCAAAATTACTTACATCAGTGATTATCGAATATAATCCTTAGCTTCATGGAGAAAATACACTAAGCCGCCCACCACTATCACTGCTAGTTTCAACGCGCCGCCTTAGCACAATGTTCAACGAGGGAAAAAACGGATATTGGTGGTAAGAACTTAACCTCACTCTTTACGAGACTACATTTCGGATGTTTGCATTGCAATCACTGTGATTAAGCCACGAAACGAACGCTCACCGATATTGGATCACGCAAAGCATCACATTTGTACCGGTGTGAAGTGATATGAATGGAATAATGACGACAGTAATGACGATGGTTTTACACGATGGCTGGCAACGGACGCGGGTAGGTCGTCTACCACTAGGAAGTAATGGAAGTAATGCCGCCAAATGCCGCATTCCATGAGGGCAAAATGGACGACGACAGACGGCGAAACGAGTGTAGAGGGCGCTAAGTTTCTATATGTCGGTACCAAATTCGAATTGGCGGCATCAATAACAATTAAACAATAAGTTGAATATTCTGAATTGAGAAATTTTAATAAAAGTCAAATAAATATTAAGTTGCAATTGGCTTGATCAGTTCACAATCAATAACTTTTTCTTTTATTTTATTATTCATTTCTGAGATTTCGATAAATAATAATTTTTCTAAAGGAATTTAGAATATAGTAATGAGTGAAATTGGCGACGATGTTGTAATAATAAATTAAGCTGGCAATAATATTGTTGCCATGGCCGAAAGACAAATTGATGAAATTAGACGTGTTTATCAAATATTATGAGAATATTTCTTATTGCAGACGTCATTTGCCAACACACGATTCCTTCCACTTGTATGCACACAAATTGTTAGCATGAATTAACATGAGCTAACTTGTGCGATAACTTTATTCATTATTGTTCGTCGTTCAACGTGTTGCTTATTGTTAGAATTGCGACAATCTAATTTTTAACGCAAAGCCATACATATTTTTCTTCTGGCTAAATTCAAGTCTACATTTTCTACGTTTTAATTAAAGGAGAAAAATTTAGCCGTATTCTAGATTAGAATTGAGACTTTCCATTGCCACAATTTGTTTAATAACTCAAGTTTTTATTTGTAGCAATTTTATTACTTATTATATTTTATACTTTGAATAATTAACATTATTCGATCAATATTTATAAATATTTATTGAATTTTTATTATACAGAACCGAAAAGTTACACGTTGTGAAGCTACTCATTAGTATATTAGTTAATTTGTCTACAAAGCAGTTTTACCATATGACTCAAAACTATAGATTTCGTAAACATGAAATGAGTTATCGATAAGAACAACATGTGTTCCACATTTGATAACTGCACCGCCAGTGAACAAATCAACTCGTCATAACTCATGCGATATGCGCGTATGTACTTACATAAAGGGTGTCCCAAAAGTAACGCAAGATTTGAATTCACTAGAAAAGACAGTTTTTACTCTTATGTTTGAATTTTTTATTGAGCAATGAAGTAAATAAGATAGGGTTATTTATGGAATAATACTACATGTCCGTAAAATAAGTTCCACGGGCTGCCACTGGCTCTAGGATCGTTTCTATGCGCGGCTAGGCAACAGAGGCAGGTTGTTTGATTCTCCAGCTGCTTAGTCTTGGCTCAGCAGGCGTCTGCGATGGAG
>JARJDR010012167.1:0-11067 GCA_030264135.1 Myllaena sp. GC000078 | reverse complement strand
TTCTTCGTTTTCGATTAACAAGCCATACACAAACGCAGTAGCAGCAGCAGCAGCGTTGCGTTGCGAAACGGACCAAGTTGGCAAATATGCAAATTAATTACGGACCCGTTCACTTTACAAATGATATGCTTACTAACATTCCGCTCTTTTCATTTGCGAATCTTTTCGCAATCAACGCCGTCGAATGTTGCGCAACATATTCCAACCGAAATAAAAAACGGGACGCACGAACAGACGGGGATGAAGGGAAATTCGCGTCATTATACATGTATGCACCCATCGGTAGGGAGGGTATCCGCAAAGAAGCGTTGCGAGAGTCGGTTTGCGGGATGGATGCGGTTGCTGTGTGAGAAGACGCGTGCGAAGCAAAGAGAATAAAAACAGGAAATCTAATAGAAAACCGGCCTAAGTGAAATATCATGTTGAATTTGACACTGAAAAGTGGCCGCGACCGCCTCTCGGCTCTTCTTTGCAACGGCGGCGGCGCATGCAAACTCCCTGCGTGGGCGGCAGCCACTCCAAAACGTATGTATATACTTTATACATACGCACAAAAAGCGTATAGGCGGACGCGCGCGAGTTTATAGGTGAACATCACACCCCATTATTACCGTTATGGGATGTGAAATTTTTTTATATTATAATGCCTATTAGTACGGATTATATCTTTCTCTCCACGGTCTTCGGGGAGCCATAAACGACAGGCGACAATCTTGAAAACAATAAAATTAACATTGCGAGATGCGTCTCATTTATCAACACGCCCGATTTGGTTTTTCTTTCGTTTTTCTTTCGCCGGGCGCCGCGGGATTAGACGCCGACAACGACGACGAAGGTGTTGGGAGGTATAGTGGCACTTCTCTCGCCACTTCAAATCGACGCCGAATTCACTTTGTTTCTTGCGCGCGCTGCTCAGAAGGGGGGAAGTTTTTGTTTGACTTTTGTACACTCCTCCGGGCCCCCGGCCGGGTGGTTGGTGGTGCGTTTAGCACGGAATCCTTATTCATTTATTCGAATCGATTTCGGTCTAGTGTAGGTCTTCTTCTTCGGCGCAGAAGACCGGATACGATTATACCTCACGTGTGGGGCATTGTAAATTTGAGCAAATGATCAAACTTTGCGCCGCTGCGAACGAAATTTTGTTTCATCGCCCCATACTGATGATGCTGGTATCAAAAAAGAGAACCGACCAGCGCGCGTTACATGAAAGAAATTCGATTTGTTCGGGCGTCGCGCGATGCGACGCGACGTGCCGCTATTTGGATTAGATTAACTAATAGAGGTCCCGGGGTCCCGGTGAATACAAACATCGGGATTACAATATGTATTGAGTGCTAACATGTTTACTCAATTCGCACGCTGCCTCCTGCCTGCCAGCCTGCGTGCCTGCCTTCTTCTCGCCATGTACGTGTCCGAGAGAGCGTTTGATTAAACTCGGCTGTGTAATCCTCGAGTTAAGCTGCGCGCGTCAAATGGAGTGAGAATGTTTAGAATGGCAAAAACAAACATGCGCACATCATCCTCGTCGCCGCTGCGCCACTCAGCATTCTTTGCCGCAGTCGCCTGCAATTAAGCAAACAGTTTTGCGCGCTAAACTATCATTTAGAGTGCTTGCCCGCACGCGAGAAAAACTCGCCGATAATTTGGCACACTTGCACCTGTTTGCGCAGCACATAATTAACATTGTTGTAATCACCCTTCGGAGAATGTGCGAGCAATGGCGAAATAATTACGCGAGTTATGGTATTTGTATAAACGCGGGAAATAATGAGCGTGCATACAAATGCAGTGAAAGATCGTTGCTATAACAACACGCGCGCGACGACTTAGCAATTGCGCTCTTCGAGCAGATCGACGACCGGCGGCGATGGCGGCGGCAGCGAGTCAGCGACCGAAAGGGCGGCGCTGGGTGCGCATTTGAAAGCTAAAGTTTACGTCAACAGAGCTTAACTTATCCAATTAAAGCTCTTTCCTTTATATCGGACTAACGAGCTCGGAAACATGCGCACTGATAAAGAAAGCCCTCATTAACTTTCGATGGTTTGGGGTGAGGGTGTGCCTGCCTAATCTCGCTCACCCTCGCCACTTCCTCACCACTCCGCCGCCACACACATATTATTATTGCTGACGCTTGAATTGTAATTACACACGTTCGATTTCGGACGGCACCGATGTCCTCATTTGCGTTCCGCCCCTAAGCGATTTTCCTCAACTATTGAAATATCCTTTTATTCGAAATGCGATTTAATTAAAACACATTTATTCGTGTTTTTTTTTTTGCATCGCCGCGAATTCGATTTGAGCTGTCAAGCTGCTGGGCGAAATTCAAATAGCGACTTGCATCCGGGCGCCACGTGGAAAGCGTGGGGAGTTTGCGCAATAGCAATAGAGGAAACTAAATTTCCGGTGCCTTTGGTCGCACGAATGGTTATTATATTCATTCATTCAGTGAACGTCTTGCGCGACGGCGACGCCTGCTGCTGGCAGCCGAGTCGGTCGCCCACCACCCCCGCCCCCAAACCGACACGTACAGGTACATGCACACGGCGCTGGCGCTCGAGAGAAATAACGACTGATGATGATAGAGTCGAAGAAGCGAGGCGCGGACATTTCGCACGGTGGCGGGCGGCAGTGCACACCACCACCACCCTGCAGTAATGTATAGTTGGCGGGCGGCCGGGCGCCCGGGCGCCCTCATACATATCAGCGCGGCACGTTCCGAAAGAGAAGGAATACCTTTTAGCGCTTAGAGACTAGATTTGAAGACGTCCACCGTGTGAATGTGACATTATAAATCGCCAAAGACGGTGAAGGCGGAAGAAGAAGAAGAAGACGAGAAGGAATTTGAGGCAAATATTTCTGTCAAAGGTCCAAGGTGCACCAATGTCCTTAAATCGCTCTTCCCGTTTTATTCCTGCTACGTTTTGCTATCGAATCGCAAGAGAAGCACAAGAAGAAGAAGAAGAAGAAAAAAAACATTAAGCATCATGCTCATATACAATGGTGTTTTTATGTTGTGTTTTTTGCTTGTGCGAAATTTACAATGTGCATGGAAATGAATAGGTTTTGATCGTGACTTCTTGGGGCTCAGGCTAGAAATGCGCGTGTTGTACCTATACCGATTCACGAGTATGAGGGAGCGAAACAATACGGAAGAGAAATGGTAGAAGAAAAAATCTCCGGATAAAAAAAAACAGGAAGCAAAAGCAAACAAACATGAACGCGCGCAGAGAGTGAGCTGGTGTGTTGACACAATAAATTGTTTTTCACTAATTCTGAATGCCTCCGTCCGCCATCCGGCAAAATTCGCGTTTCGGCGCAAACAAATGCGATTTAAGACGACGAATTCGTTATTGCAAATACGACAGGGCAACAAAAACGCGATTGTGACACAGAGCCTCATTGCGCAACGAGTCCAACGTAAGCGGATTTAATTTTGGCGTACAAATATACATGGCACATAGATTATCATAAAGGCAACAGCAGCAGTAGCAAGAGCATCGATTGCCATCTCATAAATATTACATTCACTTCACTGTCGCTATTTAGTGAGTAATGTTTGCCAGGACAAAAAGTTCCAGTGTGGGCACTTTATATGCAGCCACCACGATTGCCTGTGTGCGCCGGGGGAGTCATAAAACAACCGCAAAAATTTACTCGGACGTGATTCAATTAAAAAGGACTCTAAAACGTACTGTTTATATTGGCGCCCATTTCCACCGAAAGCACCGCGCGTTGGCTGAAGTGCAAGCCAAAAAAACTATCTGTTAAAAGGACGAAAAGGGAGCGCAGAACGGTGATGGTGGTAGCCGGTAACATTGCGCAGCATACAATTCAACCTTATGCGAGCGCAATATACGCTTAACCCTTGGGCTCATTCAGCTACCCTGCATCCAATGTCCTTCGTGTGCGCGACACATCCTCACGTGCTCACTCCTCTTGCTTTGCAAATTCAAGATTCGGGGTGTGCGCAGGATCGCCTCTTGGCAACCGGCCGGACGATCCCTTTGACTATATCTGCGCGCTGATCCCTGATAAACATTCCGGCGCCCATTCTGGGACTTTTGCGACTTTAAATAAGACTCTTATCAATGACAATATTAACACCATAATGGCGTGTATTCTATACCCTTCACGTGCGCTCTTTTCCTAGTAGTTAATGTGGGTATGGAGCGATGGAGAGAGAGAACGACTACTTATCTAAGTCAATAATATAACTCCCGGCCAGCATTTATCAACTCGGACCCGCGCATGTATTGAAACGACGCTGATTGCCAAAAACAAATATGATTAGTTGCTGGGATCAGCAAAACACGGGATTGCGGGCGCAGGCAGATCGCATGCCACATTGTGTGCACGATAAATAATTCGCGAAAGGCAAAATACAAGATCTCCGCCAAACCAAATATTACGCTTCTCTCAGCACATATTTTGCACGCATTGTGTACGCGGTATGTGGAGCATCCATATGCATTCAGCGCATGTTTTAGTTGCATTAAATCTGTTTTCATGTATTATGTATAATAATAATAGCCTGAGCATATATTATATATGAGTCATGCGAAATGGATAGTTGTTTTTATTTCTGTTTTTTTTTTCAATTATCTATTCTCATCTAATTAATGTAAAGGTTAGAATAAATTTTTTATTGCCACGATTTTAACCAAGATTTGATCATTGATGTAACAAAACAAGGTTGGTTATTAAATTAAATCTGTCTACGTTTGGAAGGAAATAAACCTCGGTCGTTTTAAAGAGATCCCCGCCCGGTCGCTTTGCTGTCGCGCGAGCGCGCCTAAGTACTCGACAGAGCCAAATTGGATGTTTATTGGAATCAAGTGCTGGGCTGGCGGTTATCGGGAATTACATTAAATGCGATTTACGCGCTGCTTAACGCCCTGCGGTTTTGAATGCGGCGACGAGCGCCAGGACACCATTCCCGAAATAAGAAACGGCGGGGGCGAGCGCTGGGTATTAGATCGTTTTATATGTAAAAGCGGATGCGCTCCAACGGCAGACGCGGGGCGATTGCAATGTGTGTGGTGGCACACAGTAATTCCGCAACAAAAGTTTCTTCGTTTAAACGCCGGCGCCGGCCGGCCAGAGTTGAGCGTGTATATAAATACACGCTCAAAGTTTATACTCGCGATCTCGTGTTTCGCTCCCGAATTGCTTACGAATCCCCGTGCGCAATTGTTTCATTAGGATCTATTGCTCGCGGTCTACGTATATTATACATTGTGGTTTGTTTCGATATTGTTTTTCTTCGGCGAAATTATGTCGTTTTTTGGTAGCAATTTTAATTGGCCCCTTGTCAAGTTAGTCTTCCTCTGTCCAATAACATTGTGTATGCGCTGATACTAATAAGGCGCACACATATCTGTTCAATCATGAACAATAACCGCTAATTAAGGACCATAAATATTATGTTGGCGCCGCATGTGCTATATTATGCGGAGGCGTGTATGTGAGAGTGTAACTAACTTCTTTCGGTTCGCAATGCGCCTCTCTTGCGCCGGCAACGAAGTGAGCACGCGCACAACGCGAATTAGTATTCGATGAGCAGCGGAAATTTGCTACAGGATAATTAATTTCTGTATAACATATTGGCTCTGTTTTCGAAGGAAGGATATGTCGGCAAAGTCACGCGTTGCGCGCTGCTCCATGCAGCTTGGCTCTCCTCTCTTCATCTCTTCCGCCTCGCCTTCTCAGGATGTATTGACACACATCCTGGAATCGCGCTATTCGTTTGTCGATGTGTATGAGCTTTCCTTAGTGTGTGGAGCAGCGGATGAACAAGCGCGCTTTGATATTGAACGTTCTGAGATAATACAATTCCTGTAATATAAACTAGTCCGCACTGGCACAGCCAAAGAGTTTATGTATGCGTGTGGTGCGGCCCCGCAACAATAAGGTGTTCAAATTAATTGTATTGGATCTGCGTTTGTGCTTCGGCGCGAACTTTGCTTAATTAAATGTTACTCTCTCACCTCCGCACCAGCTTGTGCGCTCCTCGGGCAATTGCGCCTAATAATACATTTTCCAACCCGGGGGTGTCGGCGTCGGCATCGCGAGTGGATAATTTGATTTAAGAATCGCCATTTCGCGGCGCTCGCATCATCGAGGGTGCCATAGATTTCGTTTATTCGCCTCGGCCCCCAAAATAAGCATCGTCTGTTGTCGTTACGTCGTTTGCGCAGTGCTGCACGCCGCGCACAGATCATAATTCCCCGTCTTTGCCTCGGAATATTATATGAGATTCGCCTTCCGTCCAATGGTATTACGTAAATTAGGTGGTAAAGTTCTAACGTGGATGCGCAATATTGCAATCTGTCATCGCAAGCGCCGCGCGTCGCAATCATTAATTAGCGCAAAAGTCAAAAACATCATTTGTACAAAACAAACGAGCGGTACGGCGTGCACCTCTGCTTGCAGTGAATTGCCAAACGCTCGTGCGGATGATACCGAATGTATGCAGATTACCTCTCTTCCAAGCCGTCGGCGTCGCCAGCGCCGCGGCGCAGTGTTCTCTCGTTCGTTCCGTTACCTACTTGTAAATTCAAACTTGCAAATAACTTAGCATCAAACGCAGGCGGATGATGATGATTCGCCAGTCTCTTTTGACTGGCGCGCGACACCGGCGTCGGCTTCGTCTTCTCCACGCAGCTCATTTCACTACAAGAACTCTATCATCATCATCATCTTCTTCTTCTTCCGTACACTTTTGCGCTCTTGCTCTTGCTCTGTCTCTGCAAATGACTGTGTCACATTTTCTCGTTTTACATATTCCGTAATACGCGCACAAAGTTCGGGATATGCACCCCGCGGAAGGCATACGGGGCGGGCGTCTTCGCATGCCAGTCAAATTATTTGTTTCGCATTATGTATATATACCTTCACCACCACCACCGCGCGCGCGCAACTCGCGTAATTAGTTTCCAACTATTCTCAATTGATTCCGGCACACAGCAAATATAATTCACCATTTTCCTGCATGTACGTACGACTTAATTGCGTACGTGAAGTTAATTAAACCTGAAAACGGTTGAAAATTTATTGCTTCACTAACTTGTAACTCTTATTAACACCTCATGTTTTTGCACAACAATACTTAATTGCAAAAATTTTGCTGTCTAATTGAGGTTTTAAATATTATCAACATGGTAATTACCTTTTGCACGGCTACATATATTATGCTAAATTGTCAAACTTCAGTAAACACCTATATACTTAATACGTATGAAGTTTGCGCCGCGTTTTCCATGGAAGGTAATAGTAGGTTGGCTGCCTTAATCAATAATCCTTTATGTACCTACTTTACTCGATCTCAGCGGCGGCGGCGGCGGCGGCGGCGTGGGTGAAAGTTCGGCGCGTGCAAACTTTGCAAGGATGAACACAATTAAAATATAAGTAAATATTTATGGCCGCAAGTAGTGGGCTACAAATTTGCCTCAAATATTAACGCCCGACACGCAGTCATACCTGATAAAATCTCGCCGCTAAATTATGGTTGTTGTTGCATCACGCCAATATCCCAGTAATTCACGCACGAAAAGGATATGAAACGCTCCTTCTCCTCCTCCTGCACAATTCCCGGAAACAGTTTAAACGGATTGAAACTCCTCGTGCACTTTTGCGAAACTAAGTTGAGTCGTAAAAAAGAAACAATCGTACGACGAAAAGACTTCATCCGATTTCTTGTTGAGCTCCCTTCTAAGTGTTATAAACACAATAGCGTGCGCAGCAAGTGCAAGTTTTGTGCCTTCAGAATAGTTTCGACAACTATGTATATACGCGCCGGTGAAACATTTAATTTTCCAGTAATACGCATCTAATTGAAAACGCTCGACCCACACCCCCGCATGCAGTGTCCTAAAACGTATGCAAATTGTTTCAGATCTACCGATCCAACTCGAGGGAAGTTACGCTGCGCAACGTTCAGCGCGACACTTCGGGGCTGTTTAAGTGTGAAGTTTCGGCGGACGCGCCGCTCTTCCACACCGAGATACGTGCGGCGCATCTACTTGTTGCAGGTATGTGTGGTTTGTCCATTTACCGATTAATAATTGCGCAATGATTGGCGGTTATTATGCGCATTCTCAGTCAGTCTAGCGAAATAGCTTTTTCATGTAGACAACCACCTCCTCCCTCCTCCTTCACGCAACAAAACAACGGGGAAAAGTGTCGCGCGTCGCGTAAGTGATTTAGTTGGCAATAAGTAGTAAGTCGCACATCTCTTCTTCGCCGTACGCGAGCGCCGCGACGTTGAACTTTGCAAGTGTTATAACTTTTCAAGCGCTCCTCCACTGCATCGCAACCCCGAGCCACGCAACCCCCATACAGTCATCATCATGTTTGTCTTATTCTTTTTGCAACCACTTCGCTTTTCTCGGGGCGAAAGTTTCAATGCAGGTGGAGAATAAATTTATATCCCGAAAAACATAACAACACACTTTATAATTTATAAAATAAGAAAGCACCTTCATATCCTTATAATATAAAATAAAGTAAGATGAATTGAATGGTCGGGGGAGGTGGATGGGATGCATGCCATGCATAGAATGCTCTTGCGCAAAAATCGCGGTGCGCAGGTTTCGTTCGTGCAGCAGTCGACGCCCTCGTAAATTTCATTTAGATGACGAGCGGCGCGCGTGCTTTTCTCGCATCGGCGCGACGGTCGGTGGGTTGAAACGAAGAACGCGCGCGCGCGCCTCTTTAAATCACGATTTAAATTGTTTGCCGGAGCGTGGCGTGGAAACGTATTTAATTGCCTGATTTTGCACGCACCCACGCAACCATATATGCGATCGGCCTAGGCTCGCCCGGCTCCTCCACCCATGTAATATATTAATCTGAATATGTATGTAGATGACGGTAAATATTTTGCTCCGGAATACGCTGCTTTTGTGCGCAATGTTGTATTTGCGCTTAATTCGAGTTGTGCCATTAGAAATTCAATAATAAACACTCTCATCTGCGTGGCTGCGCTCGATATATCCATACATATTGCCAATTTCGAGCGCTGATTAGCTGTTTACTTCGTAATGGCGCCTAATTGTCGATGATGAAATCACGCGCGTTATTTCAATCATAGCGGACAAATAATACAGTTTGATTTCCCTTATAATCATTATAGTTAGTCAGTCAACAAGATTTTTAATTCACGTTGTTAGCAACGGATTTAATATTAAATTAAATGCCTTTTGTTATAGACGTGCCCGAGGATAATCCAGTGCTTCGCACGGAAGTGCATAAAATCGCACCAGGCGCCAATATACGCGCCAACTGCACAACTCCCGGCTCATATCCGCCGATGAACATTACGTGGTACATAAATGATTCCAAGGTGAGTTGTCCAACATTTATTATTGCGCATGTTGGGCTCGGTGTAGCTATAGGGAGTGTAAATGATAAATTCATTCGAGTGCCGGCGCGCGTCATCCCTTGTGATGGTGCATCAGCGTTAATTATGCATACGTGTACTTACAAGTAAATTACGGCAATCGGTCTTGTGAATTTTGCACACAAAAAAGCGCACGTTACGTACTGGAATTGCGTTCGTAGCGCATTCACCATCGGGAAAAATGTAAAATCATGCCGCCCCGAAAATATCCAATTTTATTACCGCATATTAAAGCGTTCGGCGGTGGTGCACGGCGGCATTCCCACCGTATAAATTATACGCGAGCGTAGTACGTGATGGTGGCGGCGCGGTATGCTGGAAAAAGGTTATAATGCCCCATCATTTATTGAATATCCATCCTGATTGATGGCTCGAATACGGGCTGTCGAAGAGATGCGCTCGTTCTCGCCCTCGCCGCCTTGCTTGCTCCTTTCGCTTGTAGAGACGCGACATTCACCGCCGCACAACGAGTCGAACGAGACCTCTGTGGCACAGCGATAAGGAAGCTACAACTTTGACAAGACTTAGGTCGTGTCGAAATGTCGTCTTACAATCCCCTTTCGACCGCCCATTCGCTTTTACCTATGCCGCGCCGCTCGCGCTCATTATTCAGAGTGTGTATCAATTCACAGCCGCCACCCACCCACGTACCTTTCAACCCTCGGCGTGCGAGAGAGGAATCGAAGTCGTTTACATAATGATTGCATGTTTTGATATCAATATGACTATATACGTATCTAATAGAATCGGCGACATATTATGTCATGACTTCAATGCGCTAACACAGCCATAAAACGCCGTTATCTATGATTAATCATACCCCAGCATGATGCTCAAAAACTTTGTAATAATTTTCTAAATACACGCGCGTAGTACATATACAATAAAAGCGAATTACGCGAGCAGTTGAACGGCGGCTGTTAAAACCATACGAAAACATAAAGCAAGAACGCGAGTTGTTTATATCCACTATTACAACGTTTCGCCCTTAACTTGGCGTGTATGGCGCGACCGTCGCCAGAGCATCGTCGTCGTCGTCGTCGCCGTCGCGACGCCGCCTGTCGCACCCGGGCGCTAAGCCGCAACGCGCGATGATTCACCGTTGGCGGGGCGAGAACGTTAACTTGCATTATATTTTATTGGTCGCGCGCTTAATCATTGTTAGCGCGCGCGCGCAAAACAAAATAACTTCCTAATTATCTCGTCATTAATACAGAGCCCCCGAGCTGGGGGGCGAGTGCGCATAATACATCAACAGCATACGCGTTTCAATATGCCGAAAATGTTCGAGCTCTGCAAATATATGCACATCGATGGGGAAAAAAACCAGCGGAGGCGCCGGGTAATGCGACATTCAAATGAAATAAATTGCCGCGCGCGAAAATGATTAATGCGCTCATGACGATTCATGGTTGTATCATTAAAACAATCATTTGGCGTGTTGAAATTATGAATCTAAATAAATTCATTATTTTTATTTGGTCTAATTAGCGTTTAATTGGCAGCCATCGTCGCTGTCGTTGTCATCGGCTGTTGCAAATTCGGCGGGCGTTAATTTTGTGCCTCGCTAATTAGGTTTTATTTCTTTTATGTGGCGCCATGTCCAAAATAAATTACATCGATAATTATACGATTATTTTATTAAATTTGATTGCGGAAACACT
>JARJDR010012163.1:0-23561 GCA_030264135.1 Myllaena sp. GC000078 | reverse complement strand
GGTGGCGGGTCGAAAATAAGGATACATGACCTTACCTAATCCAATTGTGCGCCGGTATTTTTAGCAAACGCTTCGAATTGGAAGCAAACACTAACGTGCAAGGTACTTGTTACGGGCGGGATGAAGGATAATAGGGCCCTTTGCGGGCGCACAACACAAATAAACACACCGCCTACGCGTTGCGGGCAAATCCAGCAATTAAAATACGCCAAACACCTATGCAAATATTGTACATACTCATCAACATTCCCCCAGCTAACAATCGTGTCTAAATCACCACAAAAGTGATAATAATCATTATGCAAACCGCAATTCTTTCAATACGTGGATGTAAGTAATACAATTATAATATAATGTAAGTACATACATGTACTTAAAGTTAATTGAATGTAAAGATAAAAGGTGATGAAAATAATTGTCCAAAACTCAACAACTGTAACGAGTGGGCAGTGGGCAAGAATAAGTATTGCACGAGGTGCGTATATTCATATAATATAACAATGACGACCACGCCCTCTCCGCGAGAGATTTGCGGGCTAAAAATAGAGCGATCGTAAAAAAACGCATAATCGGCCGCATCTAGTCCTGTAATTAACATATAAATTACTTTTGCTTATGCATACTAATAGCAATGTATAAAATTTTGACTAATTCCTAATATTGCTCAATCTTAATCGCATCATCGTAGTAAACAACGATCCAATTAAACGTTCTCTATCAAACGGTCAGAAATTGAGATTTTCAGAAAACTTGTAGCAAAATGCGAGCAGAGAGCAGTAGAAGCAGCGGAGCTATTGCCATTTCCGCTCCCCGGGGCCGTTAATTATACACACATTGACGTCGTCGTCGTCGTCGTCATGTCGCGTCGTGTCTGCCTGCCGTGGCGCATTTAGCGTCAGCACAGCAGTTTGTCTACATAGTTGCCCCCGCATGGACAAGAAAGTAACGCTGGCTGCGAAATTCATGAATGAAAACGCTCTAATATGGTTAGACCAACGCATGCGTGCGCGGCGCGCCGCCGACAGAGATTCGATCGCACGTAGGAGAAGATTGTGACTCGCTGAACGTGTGTGTGTTTCACTTCAACGCCCAAACACACAACACCCAAGCGCACTGCTGAGACACTAAGGACGGGCCGCAGAAATGCCGCTGCTCGAGTTGCGGTAAACAAGAAATCAATGAATTACCCATCACCCGCCATCGCCTTCCGGTTGCGGGCGGCGGCATAAATCAATTCGCCATCGATACTAAACGAGCACGAACGGGGTGGTGGCCTCCCCCGTAATATAAATCACAACACCTGTTGCTATTGGTTACCATTGTGGTTGCAATTCGATAAACAAATACCCAAGTCGAGTGTATGTGCGTTTTTGGGTGAGTCACAGTTGGAGAATCTGCGTTGCGCGCCCCGCCAAAAAATAAATCGAAAACGCCGAAAATTATGACATCGATTATTCACCACGCTTTTAAATTTAAATCGCCGAGGGGAGCGTGCCTGAGCGCTCTCGCGAGTTATAATTTTGCACGCAATTGCTGAAAATAAACACGGGCTACGCAACGGCATGGCTCGCGCGCGCCGACTGCTCTTTCCGCAATTTTCGTTTTCGTGCATACACACGCGCGCGTGTGCGTTTTTTTTTGCCCATCAATTCGGCCGCGCACTGATTTACCCGACCGATATTTTCGCGTTAATTGCCACTAAAAACGCATAGCCCTAGGTCATGTCTCGTTTTTATTTCCGCCGTTACAGTTTTCCACGTTTCACTGCGTTTTAATAACTGAATACTTAACAAACTCCCCCTCTTTAAAAAATTCACTGCTATAAAGTTAGTGAGGTCCCCTTGGAGGATGAATGTTGATTTTACAACCTCCTGGTTTTCAAGGGCAAACTTAATGCAAGTCACTCGCCGTTCTAGTTTACATATCCCAAAGATATGGTCGGTATGTAACACCCCCGCAGGTCAGCAAGATCACACGTCAACACGCAATATTTTAACCCCCATTAAAAGCCTTCCTCGCCGTTCCCTCTTCAGTCTAATCACATTCGTCATTTCCAATGCGCGCCGCGTTCATTATTGAAGTGCCCAATTTACAAACTCGCCCGCCGGCCGCCTCGTGATGTTTTTGGGACATTTTACATAAATCAATACGCACTCTCTCTCTCTCTCTCTCACACACTGCGGCCGCTCTACTGCCACATCCACACAATACGGCCGCTAACCGTTAATTCATTGCTAATTCATCAATTCGAGTGGGTATGTTGCTGTTCCCATCAACATCAGCAAGAGTAAGAGCTCTTTCCCTCAGCGTGTAACTTCCTTAGGTGTACGCTCAAACTTATTTTCGATCAACATCCAACTCTTCCCTGGCGCCCCTAACGGTATAAAAAGTTTTGATTACGTCTCCGACGTCATAAACAAGACAAGTACTCCAAAAACTCGACAACAACAAGAAAAAACCTCTCTCTTCCTCTCAACGGTGAAAATTTCGATAATGGCACGTTGTGTGCAGCGGCGCGCGCGCCAACGAGGAGACTTTGCTGAGAAATTGCTTAATGATCGTGTTGAATTCATAATAATCATTTTGTCGCGCAACAGCACAGCAATTATAATTTAGCTAATTACATTTCCGACTTGTTGCAAACCGGTTTTTCTCAAATTGCACAGCGGCAAATGTCAGTTGCATCATCTTCTAGTCCAGAATCATGACCCAGAATCCAAATGCTGTAATTTTGAACAAATTTTTTGGGGGGCTACAGTAATACCTTATAACCGTCGGCTATTAGCGGGGAAAGTTATAGCATTTATACCATCTGAGGATGATGCATTCGGCTCGAAAACCTGAAGGTCATTCGCAACTACGTCTCGCACGTTTTTTTAGTCTATTCTACATTAACGCATCGTATTGTTTATGATGACGATATGCGATTGCTCATAGCAGCATTGACAAAATTACTTCTACCCACTCAAACCCAAAGCGTGTGTGTATCGATCTTGATGAAATTTTAATCCAACCACTAATCATTCATAATCGAACCGGCAAAGCGGGTAAAGCAACGAAATTTGTGCATTGAAACGAAATTTAGTGATTTTGATATTGATACCTTTGAACGGCGGCAGCGGTTGTAGCTCGACGTCCTGCGAGTTCCGGTAGCGCGAGCTGCCCTGCGACTTCTTCGTCTTCTTCTTGAGCGATCGCTTCGCGAACGGATCGATCCGGTCGACGAACGTCGTCGACATGGTCCACCGCTGGTTTGTTGCTGCGCGTTATCCTATTTCCGGTGTATATGAGCGGCGGGTGGGAGTAACACACACACGCGACGCACACACTCGCGCGCTTTAAGATAGGTTATCTTCGCGCAACGTATGTATTTGAAATACTTCCTCTCACTGGCGATGAAGATGAAGATGAAGCTGTTGATGAGGAACTGCTGCAAACTATATCCAAAAAGTGAGGTTTTGTTGTTGTTGTTTCCGTTCACTCCCTGCGCGCCTGCTGCTTCTTCTCCCTTCTTCTCCAAGGTGGTGAATGGTTGGATGGATGGGATGCGGATGAAGATGAGCTCCACGCACACGCACACACGCACAGACACTACGAATCCTTTCCGGGGGTGCTCGCTGCTCCCTCTCGGGTGATTTGCGCCGTCACGAGGAGCGTCGGCAGCGGTTCATATCCAAGAAACGGTATCGTCAATGTGCTGCTGGTGGTGCTCCACGCGCAACGCACACACACACCGCCACCACCACCACGTTGCTGGGCGACTGCTACTGCTGCTGCTGGTGCTTTGGGGTCCGTCGCGACCATCAAAGCATCTTCACGCGGCACGGCCCGCCCAACGTAACTCCTTCCCCGGCCACACGCAATGTACGCGCTTTGGTGTCGCTGAAGGTACTCTCGGTAACGCACAACGTTATTATCCGAATCTGTTGCTTTGCTGTGCTGTGCAGAGGGGAAATTGGGGTCTCTCTCCTCGTCACCTCAAACTGGCAACGGCGAACTACGCACCGCTGCTGATGCTGCACCCGCCATCAGCTGGTCCACATCGCCAGCGCAGCGCGAATAATGGCATCACCAGCCGCGCGCACCGCCCACACACGCGCGCGCGTTTAGTTATCTTCTTCTTTATTTTTTGGTCGAGTCGTTGCTGGCTCCCTTGGAGAGGCTCCGCGATCTCTCGGCAAACACACTGTGGCGCGCTAGCTGAGCTAGGCTAGCCGGACACCATTAGCCCGATGTGTGTGTCGCGCCGCCGGGCGGAGCGTCTTTCGCGCACGCACACACTTCACTCTCGCAGGGCCGCCCTCTTCTCACGGCTTTCCAACGCTCGCTCTCGGCGATCCACCCCGCGGGCAATGGAGGACACGACGGCGCGCGGTAGCCACCAGGAGTTCTCGACGACGGCGACGACGATGACGACGACGGCGGCGATTTGCAACGCGCACACAGGCACGCGAAGGCGCACACTCACCAACTGGGAGGTGGGAAGGAGGCACCGCAACCACACTCTCTCTCTCTCCGCCGTGAGTGTCGTACACCTAGGGCTGAAAATAGATGGGGGGGCTACTGCGCTGATCAATACAACACACACACGACGTCGACTGCGTGAGGCTGGGGGGCGAAGGCGGCGGCGGGGAAGGCTACGGGGGAGCACCCGTTGTGCGTGTGC
Source organism: Myllaena sp. GC000078 (assembly GCA_030264135.1). Lineage (NCBI taxonomy): Eukaryota > Metazoa > Arthropoda > Insecta > Coleoptera > Staphylinidae > Myllaena > Myllaena sp. GC000078. The sequence continues at coordinate 18,895 of JARJDR010012163.1, read as the reverse complement.
GCCACTCACTATCTCTTTTCACGTTCGGTCTTCTTCTAGTATTCGCGCTCCTCTTTCAAGAAGAAGATCGACTGCGATGGGGGGAGGGTGAATATGTGTGCGTGGTGCGTGTGGGGGGAGTACGGAATAGAAATACGCTCCCCGACTTGGACTTGCCCTCTCTCACCTGTCACGTTGAAGTGCGTGTTGCAATTATTTTGTTAATTGGACGGCTTGGGGAGAGAAGGGGAGCATGCGAATTTGAAATTTCAGCCGACCCTGTCGCGCAGGTCGCGCTGCCACACTTCTCTGCGGAGGGGGGCATTCATCAGCTCAATTGTCTCACGTCGTACAATTAAATTTCGATATTCTCGCCAGCCAATCCGCGCCACGCCGCCATTCAACTTTGCGCTCCGGCTCCCGACCATTAATACTTTTCGCGCGCGTTGTTGCCACTTTTCCGGATTCACTTCCGGTTTGTACCCTTCACAAAACTTGCCGAAAACTTCTTAAATTCTTTTTAAAGTTTACTATTGGGGCAAAACTAAAGCAACTAAGAAACTAATCAATAATTTGCTTTTCTATAGACTGATTCCCTTACAGATTGTAAAGAAAGATTCGAATGGTACTTAAGTATAGATGGATTCGTTTCTTTTTATAATTAATTAGTTTTTTATGCAAATTTTGCAACAAATCTTGGATGAACTTCCGCTCCTGGTGACGATGCAGCGAACTACAAAACCCAAATAAATTACCTAACCCAACTTATTGAAACATATGTGCAGAAACTGGTGCAAATATGACAACAATAACACGGCATCGATTCTAAAACAATTAGTGAATTGCCAGTGCAGTAATGGCTTGCCCCGGATGGTATTGCGGTCGACGGCTATTGCCGCACGATGAACTCAGCGAGTGTGGTGCGTGTCCGCGTGGTTTTCGCCGAAATGATACGACGTTCATCTGCGAGCCCTGCCAAGATGCACCCATCTTCTACGACTGGCTGTACCTCGGTTTCATGATGCTACTTGTGCTCGTGCTGCACTGGTTCTTCATCGACATGGTCGTGATGAAACGAAGGTACATACATATCGTATTCCAATATGATTGTAATCTCTTGATCAGTTTTAGCAAGGATGTGCTCATCTTGCATTTCACTGCCCTCATTGAAGTGATCTTGGCTTCACTCTTCACGCTGCTCAGCACGTTTCCCTACGGCACTCTGGTGATTACCAGCTGCCGCATACGCAGTCTCGCTGATTGGTACACGCTCCTCCATAATCCGGCGCTGAATTATGAGAAAATCGTGCATTGCACCCAGGAGGCTGTTTATCCCTTGTAATTATCAATTGATTGTGTGTGAGCGCATTGAAGTTAATGGAGATTCATGTGTTTTAGATACACAGTGGTATTTGTATTCTATGGTTTTGCCTTGGTGCTGATGCTCTTGATTCGGCCGTGGGTGTGTAAGAAATTCATGCCGCGCCAGAGCAAAATGTCGATTTATGCTGCCATGTACTTTATTCCGGTACTGGCCGTGATTCACGCCCTAATCGGCGGATTACTTTGTAATACTTGCAAGGTTTACTGTGCTGGGATGAACTCATTGAACCAAGTTGCAGATTATGCCTTCCCGTACCTCGTAGTAATCTTATCGGTGATATCAAGCGCGGCACATTTCGCCGCCAAGCTGGATCAGTCCATCTCGTCGCTGATCCTCACCACGCTGGTGAACCAAAGAAACGTGGTGATTCTCATCGGACACTGGTGCCTGCACGCGTACGGCATCATCGCCATCACACAGCTGACGAATCCAACGATGCACGCGCTAATGATTCTGCTGGTGCCGCTACCGGCGCTCTTCTACATCCTCACGGCGCGCTTCACCGACCCCAGCAAGCTGGCGATGTAGCATTCGGAGTCGGAGTGCGCCTGGCGTTACGAATTGTACGTGCATGTTTGAAGTCTGCTTCCAGAATGTAAGTAAGTTATTTATTTGGACATATCCTGTATCATAAATAATTGTTTTACTCGCTCGACCGGCGGTGGGAGAGAGCGCGCTTAGAATAAATCCTATTAATACAAGTTCAGCTTGGTGGTGATGAGCACACGCAGCGTCTGATCGAAGGAGCAGCACACGGCGAGCCCGATCTTGTCCTTGCACCAATCGTACCCGCATATCGGCTGGCCGGACACGGTGCTGTTCTGCAGCATCTGCAGTTCGCCGATGACGCCGATCGGCAGGCCGTCGCCGTCCTTCTCGATGCGTTTCTCTGGATACACACTATTTGCGCACATTTTAAAGAAGGATTTGGAGAGTTTTCGGTATGCATACTATTTCCAAAGACACATGGAACCGGCCCCGCCGGTGGTCATGAAGATTTCACGATTCTGGGGTAGATGCCGGACACCCCACACGGTGGACGCGTGGGCTTTCTCACTGAGATGCGGAAAACCGCGTGTTGGATGATGTGTGCGCACGTCAAACAAGTGGATCTTTGATTCGAGCGTTGTCGCGACCAGTTTATTCATCTGGATGTCTTTGCGATCGAATTGGATCGAAACAACCTGCAGAATTACGTTCTAAAAGCTGTAAGAAGGCTTGTTGAACGAACGTACCCCGTTTTTAACGTTTTTCGACCAGCGCTCTTTCATCGTCTTCAAATCGAAGATTTTTATATCGCCGTTGTCGTAGCCAGCGGCCACCACGCGCTCTTCGGAGTTGTACGAATTACCGAACGCCACACACCAGCAGTCGCGCGCTGCGGATTCTTCGGCAGCGCGAAATGTTGCGACTGGGTCGTGTTTCTGGCGCACGTCCCAAATCATAACGGTTCCTAGTGTATGCCATTACATAGTTAGAATCAAGGCGACTTATCGTTCGTTTAAGTTATTTACCATCTTTCGAGCCGGTAACAATTTCGGGTGCGCCACAGCCCACGTTCGTCCCAGCAACCCCATCAATCGCATTAATGATGCCCTTGTGTTTCTCAGTCTTGTACACCGGCACCAGGTTATCCTCGAGGTCCCATACCTGCATGCGACCGAGGAAATCGCCGGTGGCTAAATGTCGGGCGCGCAGACTCGACGCATCGAACGTGCCGCACTTGAAGTGCTCCCGCTTGCCGAACTCGGCGATACGTTCGGCGCCGGTGTTATTCAGCTCGTAGATTTCGATCGTTCCGGCACCGTTCGACTTGCCACCGATGGCTACAAACTTCGCTGACGCCGGTATCCATTTCACATCGTGAATGGTGTAGTTGAGGCTCTTCTCGATGTGGCAAATAATCTGCGGTTTTTCTAGTTTTTCCATCATTTATCGATTGCTTTCGCCAATAGACAGCGTCATAGTAAATAAATGGCTGACTATTTCGTCGCTATGGATACGCCCTTGCCAGTTGTACTTGTACATAAATATAATTCGCGTTGCCAATTCACCTTACTTACAAGTTTATCATTAAAAAGATAATTACATCGAAAGTTTTATCTACAACCATCCAATGCTAATGATTGGGTGCTAGAGTCCAGATCAATTAAATGCATACGTACAATCTAATCTATCACGTGGTGTTTTATAAGCGGGTAATTAATTTACAAGAAAATACTTTGATTGGATAGCGTTGAGGAGTGCACGCGAGGCGGCATTATTTAGTTCAGGAAGCGAATGCTCATCTTTTGCTCGACGTCGGTGCGCTGCAGCGCCTTGCAGAACTCCTCGAACGAGATCTTCTGATCGCCGTCCTCATCCGCCTCGAGAATGGTGCGCTCGGCGATGCTGGTCAGCTGGTCCTCGCTTATATTCGCGCCGACCATCATGTGCAGGATGGCGAGCAGCTCATCCTTTGATATCATATTGTCACTGTCCAGGTCATACATGTTGAAAGCAACTGCAAAATACTCCCGGCAATTAAACCATCGGCTGCTTCACTCCCTGGCAAACACTTACATCGCAGTTTATGCTCCCTGGAGTTATTCCGCGCGTCCTTCTTTTTGATCGGCCTGAACTGCGAGAGCACCTGCAGGAATTGGCGGAAGTTGACGCGATCGCTGACCTCGCCCTGGAAGAACGAGTTGACGATGCGCTCGCCCAGCGGATTGATGGCAATCTCCGGAATGCGGAGGAAGTCGTCGCGGCTCAGCGTGCCGCAATCGCCGCGGTCCAGCGATGTGAAGCGCGAGTATAAGCGCTCAATCTGATTTGGTGTAACTGCGAAACAAGGCAATGTATTGAGTTATATAATAGGAATCGTTTTACGGACGAGGGGAACTTACAGCCAGTGTCTTGCTGCAGCTGGACGATCTCCTCTTCGCGCAAAAGTAATGACGATCTATTACCCATATTTAATGCTGGGGAAGTTTAAATGTGTGGTTGCTGTTGTGTTGCACTTTTTGGCTTTCACGCTGTGGACGCTATGCAAACAAAGCACGATAAACGAGGACGTGCGTTTGATGCGGGTTCGCATACGCGCAACTGATAAACGTTTTAATTGTTGATGAGATTTAGTACATTTTGTACATTGGCGATTTCACATTTCACTGCGCACGCCGTCAGCTGACTAATTGTTTTGCTCCGTGTCGCCACTTGTCAAGCGCTCTCTTTCTATCGGCGAACGCCTTCGAATAGGATCTCTGCCTGGTAAACATCCCCTTAAAATCTTAATTTATCGCAATCATCCCTTAATTTAACAGTGAATTATTAATCATAAACGCTTGTTCAGAAGTGTATCAATTGATAGTGTGTTTTGTTAACGTGATTTGGTTTTAAATAACTAATTGTGAGGCGATTTACTGTATTATAACCTAGGAATTCTCATTACTTCTAGATTTCACATAAAAACAATGGCCAAGTCCAAGAATCACACAGCGCATAATCAGAGTAAGTTTATTTATAAAATTGTAGAAATCTTGTGCTTATGATACGATTTGCATCGTTTTTAGACCGCAAAGACCATCGTAATGGCATCAAGAAGCCCAAGATTCCCAGGCATGAAGCTTCCCTTGGTGTAAGATGATGTTTTTTTTATCAATTTGTACATAAACTAAACCACTTTTATACAGATGGATGCTAAATTCTTGAAGAACCAGCGATTTTCCAAGAAGCACAACCTGAAGCCTGCAGCTCAACTGAAAGTTGCTGCTGAGAGGAAGGCAAGACGTGATGCCAAGCAGAAGAAGTAGTAATTTAAATGTCTGGAAGTGGCTTAAATAAACTTAATTTCTAAGTTTAAAACACACCAAGTCACTACCTCACTAACATTTCAAAACCGTAAATTAATTTGTTATTATAATAATACTCTACATGTGGTGTGTATAAGGGTAGTAGTAATGGACGGATTTTTATGTGGGCTTCCTGCCCGGCGCCGGCGCCAATTTGCGGAATTTATTTGCTGATGTGAGCGAAGTCGCGGTTGTTGGACGAGTGCGTTTCACACCCACGGTGGTGGTAGACTGCGGTGGCGGTCCAACGGCCAACACCTTACTCGACGTTGGATTCGAAGAACTGGGCCGACGGTGCCTATTAATGTGTTCTATCCAACTAAGATCGTCGGAATTAAGATCCACGGAAGCCGGTTGCGCTCTCGCATTGCTCAATTGCAATTGCTCGTCGGATCCGTCTGACACATCAAATACAATATCGGATTCGTCCTAAAAGAAAAGCGTCTGTAAAACCAAACCACGCAAACCCTAATAGCTAATTGTCTTACTGTTGATGAGCTAAGATCGATGATAGAATTGGATCCGCTGCTCTCCGTCGCGTTGCCTTGCGCCGCCTTCACCTTATTGATCTTCCACACGAGTTTGCTGATTTTGCTTGCGCACTTCTCGTGTCCCCGCAGGCCATTGCGCAACTCCTCATTCTGCTTGGTGAGCTTCGATATCGAAGTGTTGGTCTCCATGAATCGCTTGCCAAAGTTCGTCAGATGTGCTGTGAGAGACTGATGCTTCCTCTTGGTCTCCACCAGTTGCCTCTTCAATTGCGTCACCAACAGAGTCAGTGATTGAATGTCATTATTGTGTCTGAGCATCTCATCAGCCTGCTCATAGCAACTGCTGCTGACTTTGTTGGTGCTCTCCATAGCTTCCACCTTCTGCTTGAGTGCATCAATCTTCAGCTGTAATGCCTCATGCTCTTTAAATTTGGCTTGATAGCTTCTCAGCTGGCCTTTCAATGCCAGCATTGAAGATTCATGTGATCTGGCTTTGCCCTCCAGCTCCATAATGGTGTCCCTCATCATCTTGCATTTCGACTTGCAATGCACCAGCTTGTCATTGTACTTGGCAAGTTCCTTCTCCTTGCATAGAATCTCAAAGGACACGGTGTCCAGCTTTGCTTGCAGTGTGCACACATCATCAGCAATGCCCTCAGACGATGCAATATTGATGAAGATTTTGTGGATGGTTTCTAACGTCTCTTTGTGTCTGCATTGCGGACATGTGCTGGCCCTTTAGGAAAAATGATAGTGATAATGGGTGAGCGAGTGATAGGCGAAATGATTACCTCTCCATCCATTTCAGCAAACATTCCTGATGGAAAACGTGACCGCACGACGTCGCGAAGAGGTCCGATTTCCCATTGAGGAGCTCCGAACAGATCACGCATTGTGCGTTCATAGTTGTGGAAAGATTCGCACTGATGCAAGAAATTGATAAATCGCGTAAAAGATACCGAAAAGCAACCGGTTGAAAGCGACTTAGGTTAGAAGTGGCGCTTAAATTCTTGAGATTCTTTGAATATTTGCGAAGGTTTTGCGAAGAGAACGCAACAGATTACCCTATAAAATAAGCTGGTCAGTGTAAAATGACAGAAATATGGGATTTAATTGTCGCGCGTTGAAGGGACGTTAACAGATTTGAAATACGCTGCCAGTCAGGTAATTTGTTTCGGAGTTTGCGCAATTCACAACGGGTGTTTGAAATTCGGCTGTCTTGCACCTGGCAGACAGCAGGTTCCATGGTGTAATGGTTAGCACTCTGGACTCTGAATCCAGCGATCCGAGTTCAAATCTCGGTGGGACCTAGTGTTTTTGTCCAATTGGAATTGATTGAGATCAGGAGGTTTCATATTTGCAAACTCGTGCTTCTTACGATGGGAGCGTTCATTTCACACACAGCTTATGAAAATACCTTTATTACAAAGTTAAAAAAGTCAAACACAGTAAAAGTGGATTTAAAACTATTCCGAATCCGATTCAGAAGTCGTTTCCGTTGTCCCATTTTGAAAAGTTGAACACCCCGGCTGTGCTTCAAAATCAAAGCTATCCCAATTCACATGACACAATGGGCACTTCTTATTGTTCGTTCTCTCCAGAGTATTCTTCAAGCAGTATGCATGCATCAGTTTATTGCAGTTCATGCAAGACTTCCCCTAAAACAGGAATTCATATTGTAATTCTCACTTCTTCTGAAAGCAAATCTTTCTCACCAGGCAGCAAATCTCAGAGCACAGCTCGCATATCTCCACAAACTCATCATAGGTGCTCCTTAACTCATCGCTAAACTCCAGCAATGCAGTGCAGCCCAGATGATAATGTTCTTTATCGACGACCAAATAACCCTTCTGGACGCATTTGCCTATAAAGTCCTCGGCGACTTTCATTGGTATTGCCATGGCGGTGATGTTCAAACACATATTGCGCGTTAATGATCGCTCATCTGATTTGATGATCGCATCCATCAAGGTCCGCCAATATGAGCACTCCAGAGGGCTGTAGAAACTCTGCATGCGGCTGGCGTCGGTGCGCTTCGTGCAGATGAGCACAATGTGCGGGACGCAAGTCACCTCGCACGTGCCAAAGACGATCTTGAGGCGGTCGTCGATGATCTCGGCGTTTATTTCGCGCACGGTTGATTTAAGGCATGCTTGGTCTGGAATTCGAAATGTTTGGATAAAATTCAAGCAGGGTTGGTTACAAAATACTTACCAATTTCTTTTTGATTTTGTTCATCGTGTTCGTTTAGTTGTGCGTTGATTGCTGCTAGTAACGAAATCGCGTTTGGAATGGTTATGAGGGTGTGACCGATGATTTCTTGAAGAAATATTTTATTTTCCGTACTCAACATTATGTTAAACAGTAGATACTTTTGGCACAGTGAAAAGTTTTTGATAAATTCGTCAAATTTAAGTTCGTTTTTATCGTTATTTGCCGGTTTATAGGTTATATCTGTCCATTTTCTGCAGATCAGCTGTTTAGTTGCTCTTGATTTCTTACGTGATATTTCACGAATATTTATTACAAAATGCAAACACGCGATGAAAAACAACTCGAATCAGTGTTGGATTCGATAATCCAGCGTGTAAACGACCTAAAAACGTCGACCGCGGCGATGATATATAAAGTGGAAAACGAATACGAAACTTTAAACTGGCCAACATTTCTAGATAACTATGCTCTGCTCTCAGGCCACGTAAGTTTCACTAATCAATTACGAATCACTTTACCAGAATCTTCCTTCATTCGCATTCTAACTCGGGGATGCTTTCAGTTAACATCACTCTCAAAGATCTTGAGCCATGACAAATGCCCAATTTTACGCAATCTCACCCTGCTGCCACTCCTGCTGTGCCCCGAGCGCGACGAGCAACTCACGCAGATGACCGAAGGCCGCGTGGTGGCTTTCGCGCACGACCTGGTGCCCGACTACCTACGCACCAAGCTGGAGCCAATGGCCGAATCGAAGATGCTGCAGCTGGAGCACAAGGCGGCGACGCTCACGTTCGAGAACGCACAGAAGCAGATCACCGCCTACCAGAAGGTCGTGTCGCACGTGTGGGACATCATCAGCAAGGCACGCGAGGAATGGGAGGTGGAGGCGTCGGCGCGCGGTAGCGCCCAGCAAAATTCGAGCATGGCCGACACAAATCTGCTGGTTGCCGCTGTTGGCATGGGGAAAGGTCTTAAGGTATCTGGAATCCATTCATCCATTTGTTTGGGTTTATTTGCGTAGTTTTTGTAGAACTTTTTTTTTCTGTAGATACAGTTAACAAGGTGCTTATAATGAATAACTGACCCAACTAATGTTCATTATCAATGTGATGACAGGTTGATTTGCAGATTATGGGCAATCCAGGCGGCCCGCAGGCTGGGCCTGGTGGAATGATGGTTGCGCCACCAGGTCGGCCGGGTACCGGCCCCGGTCAAGGTCCTCCGATGCCACCATCAGCGCAGCCCATGAACAAGGCGCCGTCCGGCATCAAGACGAATATTAAGGCTGCGACACAAGTGCATCCCTATCGCACCTAGCACTTACCCTATTAATCATCACAAGTCTACGAGTATTTCATAACTGGTTTTATTTATATTTTAATAAAATGCATGTACATTGTAGAAACAACAAAATAATCTAATGGGCTGATACATTATTTAGGTCCTTAAATGGTAGTACAGTGTGAGGGCGATTTTATGTACTATGTACAACCATTTGGTATAATACATACATAAATTAATGCAAATGCATGGTAAACATTTAAAAACAAGTACAAATAGACAGACATAGGTATTGCATTCATAACGACTGCATATTGTGCAGAAAAAACTTGGGCGCTTCTTCATTGTTGAGTTGTAAGAAAATATCTTTAAGTACAACTTTGTGTTGGTTTCCGAACTCAATGAAGACTCAATGAAGATGATATATTACGTGCTCCATGCAATGCTGCAAGATTACTATACTTAAATAAAATTTATTATTTATTCAACAAAACTTAGAGAAACAACAAATAATTAATAAGTAATAAGAAATATGCAAGAAAAATATAGCTTATTCTTTTCCAGTAAACTATGTGCAAGAATAATGGTTAATGTAACAAAACAAGACGAAACAAGATGAATGAACGCATCTCAATCACAATAGGAAAACGTTTGATCTTGAAGAGAGTTTGTGCTTGTATTACAACATGTGTTGGGTATCGGTCCTTTTTTTTATTAACTTTCCATTTGTGATATATAATTATTTACGTCTTCCATGTTAATACGCACATTATTTTCATATAGACACTATTATCAAACGTTCTATATTTTAGTATTCATATAATTCTCTTAAGAAATGGCAAGTTTAGAAACGTCCGCGCGACTTCTTCCTTTTTAAATATTGTTTTAGATGGTTTGAATATAATTCCATTATTGAGAAAATCTTGATCCCTATTGCATACTTTCTCTTATATAGTACAATTTGTTTATCTTCACTCATTTTGTTATTTTCTTATATACGTTTATAATAATTTCATAGCCGACACGCGACTGAGCAACATTTAAGCACAACAACTGATTGCTAAGTAATTAATACGCCTGAATTTAAAGCTTGACCCAAAATTTTAATGCAAATCTCATAGATATAATATCACAATAATATATTGCAATTCATTTGTTTCTCTTTGAACAAATAACAGAAAACACGTTTTTCTTCTTCGTTTTAGTATCGAAAATACACAAAAAGGCACTTGACAAACTCTCTTCATCATAATCATCAAAAGCAATCAAACCTTCACGTATATGTGTATGTTTTAAGGACGGATTTCTTCAAACAATAACTATCGCTGAAATAACGCTATGTATACGCTTTAGATTATTACACAACCAGAAACTAACAATATTATCAACAATATTACTCTTTCGCGTCGTATTTCAGCGATTGTTATGTTTTTGCACACACACATGGAAGATACTGTATATAATTGTTTCTTGTTTACTTTAAACCTTTAACTTATGGTGCTTAAATGTTGTCCAGCGTGCATACGCCGACGCACAACCAAATTCACAATATATATTTCGTTTAAAATCTTTCATTTAAAATTAACATGCTGTAAAGTATTTGTATACTTTTATGCGCATTTTTGATTCTCGCTGTTGTGTGGAACGCGGAGAAGCATCGCTCATTTAAAAGTAAAAAACTATTACACATTAGGTATATAATGTACTTACACTTAGATTAATGTACAAATATGCAGTGATTGTCTATGAAGTGTTCGTCGCGCTGGTGCTTAATCAGGCGGTAGAAAGCTGAAGAGTTTGAACTTGTTTCTGATATGCGGGCGAACATCTTCTTGCTGCAAGCGAACACAAATTCATGAGTTCTGTTGTAGGTGCGAATGAAGCGAATGGAACTCACCAATTGTACGAGATCTTCAAGAAATGGTAAAATTTTCATAAGCTCCGAATCACTCCGATCGACAAACCAGCTTTCGATCGGAATACCGTTGTTCAACTGCAATAAAACCATGGTTAGGATTACAAAAGCGCCTTATGACTTAAGGTATGATAAGGATACTCACTTGATAACCGAACGCCTGCGGGGAATTATCAACAATAATGGTCTTGCTCAAATCCCGACCCAGAATCGACAAATCTTTGATGTAGTTGCCGTTAATGCAAACGCAATGCTCGCGAAACAGGCGATACTTGATCCACTTGCGCTCCGGATCAAGTAGATTCAGCAACTTATCAGCATAGACGCGCTTGCTGGCGGTGAAGAGAATCACCTCGAACAACGCCGACACGCGCTCCATGAACTCGCGGAAGAAGGGCCGCGTGCGCACGTACACCGTGTACGAGCAGTCCTGGAAGAGCACCGGAAAGTGGAAGCTCGCATCGGACAGCTCCTGCAGACTGCAATGCACAAGCGTCTCGTCCAGGTCCAGCACCAGACTGAACTCGGGACTGGAGCGCGTCTTCAGCGGCAGCGCCGGACACTTGGAGCGCATCTCGAAGGTGAGCGGTGGCAGGTGCTTGATGAACACGTACGGATCGAACGCCTCCCACGCGTCGTCCGCTTCAACATGGTGATGGTGGTGAGTATGCTCCTGTTGCGACCGTTCGTCCACCTGCAGCGGCACCACGACGCTGGCGATCATCGCGTCGGCGCTCGTCGGGTACAGCGTCGAGTAATCATAGTTCAAGTTGTTGATTAGATCCCCATTGCGTGCCATCTCCTCGTCGAGCAGCGACGAGAAGTCCTGCGTGTTGACGCCGCTCAGGTCGATCTGCAGGTCCTGGTAATACACACTATCGCAGATCTTCTCGGCATACGCCGACGCATACGGGTATTTATCGTCCGGCGCGTAGAGTTGATGATGGTCCGCCACCTGCATCGTCTCCGTGCAGTTCAGATGCAGATTGTTATCAATGTCGATCTTCGCGTACTCCATCTCCTTCGGCAGGTCGATGCTGGCGAGCGTCGCCATCTCGAGCATGTCGACGTCGTCGGCAGCCGGCAAAACGCCCTCTTCGAGAATCGGTGGTGCTGTTTGCAGGTCGACAGGTGCGTTGATTGGGGATGGTGGCGGTTGCTTCTCGCTTACAAGCGCGTTGTTTTGATTGAATTCGGTTTTGTGCGCGTTTTCCTTGCCGTCAGCGTAGGCGGTCTCCTCCGGCATCGGCGATGCATCCTTCGCCAGCGGCTTGCGGCGGATCGCCGGCGGCGTGCGCGGAATGCGTTTGCACTTCTTCGCGCACCAGGTGAATCGCTTCGTCACTCTGCCGCTCGATTTGTCACTCCTCAGCCACATTGTGCGTTGGCGAACATTGTGATTAACTGCAAGCAATTAGTTGGCGATAATGAGTAAGTAATATGTATGAATGCAATCATTATCATCATTGTTTGTGTTATGATTCAGGGCTTCCCAGTCTTCACTCCAGCCCGCGGATTTCAAGTGTAAGCAATATCAGTAACCAAATACCCGATAATATTTATTTAATAAGTATCATCTACAAACAGCAGTTCATGCAACAATTTCAAAATCCAATTGGGTGAGCGCAAAATGGAAGACATCGAGGCATCGAAACTTCTCGAAGGTCTCTCGCGGTACAAATACGAATCGCAACGCGCGCCTGTATACATAATTAACCAGTAGCAGGCAGGCAGGCAGGCAGGCAAGCATCATATCGCTAGAAAACTCGGGCTACAGGTACACACACATCGCGTGCGCTGGTTGCACGCACACGCGCGTAAAACAGCGCGAGCGCGCGCGAGCACAGATTCAATGTGCGGAGGAGAGTCGAGAAAGTGGGCGTCCCGAATCGCGAGTTCCCGCGGTGTCACAAAATATAAACAAATGAATGCCATGTCTTCCAACTGCCGCCTTGAGCGCACTCCTCTCGCCGCATTGGCTCCACCGAGTGCAATTCCTTCCGCAATTCACGGTCAAACAAACATCTTCGTTTTGAAACTAGCGGGGGAGAGCAAGTTGAAATTACTTATTTGAAATGCAAATTCGCCGGGGACGCCGCTCTGTCGCGATTTGTTTTGGCGCACAAACTTTCTTACCTTTGTAATTGTTTGCGAGGGGGCAGTTTTTATGCCCAACGCCGAACGACGACGATGAGAAGTTTCGCGGTGGCGGCGGAGGCGGCAGCAACACACCACGACACTCACTCCGCGCTGGACGCCAAGCGAATACGAGCCGTAAATCAAAATGGCGCCGCACGCTTTGCGATTATAATTTATGGATCGGCGCGTGCGCATTCAACACTGTGCTCGGCGTTTTGCCTACGTTAACAAAAGCAATGAGTGGGGGTGTCCTTGAAAGAAAGGACCAAGGACCTTCATCCTGATAGAAATATATGTATTATTAGGTATCACGTTGATAGTGTCTATGGTACAATAATATCGGTTAAACTATATATAAAATGGACATCAAACTGATAACGATTTAGATAGGGTTCAAAGAAACAGAAAGAGATTTACAAGCAATTCGTTTCCTACCATACTAGACAAGCTCTTGAAAGATTTGTACCAATTGGTATTCACCCTCTCACTATTATACTCACTATAGTGCAATAATATTAATAGAATAGAATAGCATACGTTAATTCGTGCATTGGGTTTCTTTTGTTTTTGGTATCTTTAGCGAGCCAGTTGTATGATGAGCGCAGCACACATTTCAAAGAACTCCATTGTGTGATGTCCCACAGCCGAATTCGGAGTCACCCCCGACGAAACTATCGGCGTCGCCACCGAGGTGCCCATTAGTGCTGCGCCCGTATTCTCCGACGATTCATCATTCGATAGACTCTTGAAATCCAACAGATAACTCTTGTAATCCACCTAGAAAGCAATTCACCATTAAGTTTTCTCCTTGTTTATACGGTCAGTGACTTACTTGATACAACTGCAAAGACATCTTAACGAATTTATCATGCATCTTGCTTTGTTCACGCACGCGAACGTGATACGGATTGATCACCTTCCACTCGTAGCCCAGTGCCTTCATCGCGCGGTACACCTCCATCATGATGTCGTTCGGCTTGCTCTGCGAACGAATACCCAGATGCCACTTGGCGCGCTTCACCGGCGTGCCGCGCTCCCCGGACGCGGCATGATTCGACGCAATCACACGGTCGCGCAGCGGCGCAATGCGCTCCGGATGCGGCTTCAGCGGGCTGGTGCCGAACTCCGCCGGACTGGGCGACATCTGAATTACCGGCGGCGGGCTGCCAGCCACAAAGAACTCCTTCATCTCATGCTTGGCCGCCTCGTCGGCGATGCGCTTGTTGTCGATGATCAGGTGGTAGGCGATCGCCAGCTGGTCGTGCGCGTCGCCGCTCAGCAGCGCATTGTGCACCTCCGCCTCCTTCACGCCGAACTTATCGCACACCTCGTACACGGCGTCCGTGTCGATCACCGACGAGTCCTGCTCGACGGGCGACGGAAACAGGTACGCCGGACAGTCCTTCTGGAACCACTCGTGCTTCTTGATGTCGTCGATGGACGCGCGCTTCATGGGGTCCGTCTGCAGCATGGCGCACAGCAGCGTGACGACGCTCTTGTTGAGGTACTCGGGGATCGGGAAGATGCCCGACTTGATCTTCTTGAAGAGCGTCGACACGGTGTCATCATCGAAGGGCAGCGTGCCGCAGAGCAGCGCGTAGAGGATGACGCCACACGACCAGATGTCCACCTCGGGGCCGGCATACAGCTTGCCGGAGATCACCTCCGGCGCGGCGTAGTTCGGCGAGCCGCAGCTGGTGCGCAGAAACTCGCCGTCCATCATCATGTTGGAGAGGCCAAAGTCGGCGATCTTCACGTGCATGTTGTGGTCGAGCAGCAGATTCTCCGGCTTCAAATCGCGATGGACGATCATATGCCGATGGCAGTAGTCCACCCCGGAGATGATCTGCTGGAAGAAGCGGCGCGCCTCGTGCTCCTGCAGCTTGCCGTTGTTGACGATGTACTCGAAGAGTTCGCCGCCCGACACGTACTCCATGATCATGAAGATGTCTGTTGGTGTGCTGATCACCTGGTACAGCTTGATGATGTGCGGATGGCGGAAGAGCTTCAGGTTCTGGATCTCGCGGCGAATCTTGCCGACGACGTCGAGACTCTTGATCTTCTGCCGATTGAGGATCTTCACGGCGACCTTGTGCTTGGTGAGCTGGTGCTCGCCGATCTTCACCTTGCCGAACGTGCCCACGCCCAGCGTCCTGCCGAGCGTGTAGTGGCCGATCTTCACCAGCGGCTGCAGGTCCGCGCCGTCCGCGCTCTTCTCCATGGTCACTTCGTGCGAAAGCACACCCGTTTAGTGTTCGCCACCCAACGTTGGAATCGTCGGGAGCACTTATCCGACACTTATGTAATTAATGCAGAGGAAACCAGAGCGATTACACATTTGGTGAGTTTTGGGTTTTAGTTTCGTGGATCGTGCGGGCGCGTGTGATTTGAGAAGTTTTACGGAATATTTACACGGTGTTGGGAATTTAATGCGCGTTTAAGAAATGCAACGCGGACCAGCTGTGCGGGAGAACGAGAACAATACCGTCACCTGATTGTCAACAACAGCCAGCTAACGAGTGTTATGCGCAATGCGCATGTTTGACTCGAACGGAAGTGAAATTTCTTCATGGCGCTGCAATCGCTTTGAATATGGCGAATGAACTTCCTTTGTTGAACGGCATCAACGGCATTCTGCGGCATTCACAGGATTCACAGACGGGCAGTTTGTGTCGTCGATGTTCGCTTGGTCTGTTAATCTCTTTGCAAATTCACAACGAAAACGTGCAATTTCCTTATACACAAGTGCGGAGTGCGTCACTACACGCGGAGACGTTTACAAACATTAACGGTTATTTCGTGAGTGAATCGAATGTTGGTACGTGAAAACCAAGGCGTGGATAGAAGATCTCCACATGGTTCACATGGATTAAAATGGATGACGACGTTCAATTTGGACAAACAGGTCAGAACATGTTTATTCTCCGATAACTTTTCCACATTCATGAATTTGCGCCAACTCCCTTTATATTTAACCTAATACGTTTCATGCGTTTGGTTTTACGATGCTCGTGCAAGTTTTAACAACAGCCGGGATTTCAATTTTTGTGATATTAGTTCAGTAATTATTTGCGCAAAATGCCCTTAATCGTGCTAACCGGCTTCCCATGCAGCAACAAGACAAAACGTGCTCATGAGCTGCGCAAATATTTTGAAGAAAAAGGCAAAGAGGTTCACATAATAAGCGAATCTAACGAAATCACAAATGCGGGCTTCGACAAAAATACATATTACAATGGTATGTCTATCCCAAAAAACGACATAACTTACTGTAAAACTTCTAATTTAGATTCAAAAAAAGAGAAACAAGTCCGCGATGTGCTTAAATCACAAGTAACCCGATTGATAACGCCTCGAAACTTAGTCATTTACGACGGTTCCAACTACATCAAAGGCTACAGATATGAACTGTATTGTACGACAAAGGCTAATCATAGTACCCAATGCACGCTTTACACGATTATCAATAAAGACAAAGCATGGGATATCAATGCAGCTAGGGAGGATTCAGATAAATACAGCAGGGAAACATTTGATGCGTTACTGTTGAGGTATGAGGAGCCTGATGGCAAGAACCGATGGGATGCACCACTGTTCATAACACCAGATGATGGTGACTTGGACTTTGTGGGCATTTCTAATTGTTTATTTGCAAAGAATGCACCACCTCCAAATATGTCCACCCAAAATGTAAGCTACAATGAGTGAGATGATTTTGCTTGATTGACTCGAGATTTTTTAGGCTCCCTTGAGTGCCACCAACTTTCTGTATGACATGAATAAGATAGTGAAGGGAATCACCAGTGCATTTATTGCCAATCTGAGTAAAGGCCCACAGGGGATTGTGGAGTTGTGTGATTATGAAGGGCTTGAGGTCAACTTGAGGAATGCTACCATCCCTAAACTATTAAGTTTGAGTAGACAGTATCTTAATTATAGTAAAATGAACACACCAGAGTTAGACCAAGTGCCTGTCTTGTATGTGCAGTTCTTGCAATCCAATTTGGGGCCTGCAGAATAAGCGCATGCATTTTAAAGTAATCTTTATTCATCATAAATTACAAAGTGGCCTAACTCTATTTCCCAATATATTAATAAATACTTTGTGCTCATCACAACATAAAATACGTAATGCAAATGCAGGGCAATCATAACTATAAAACTATAAAAAGTTTGGTACGTAAATCTCACATGTTGGCTTTTTGTAGAGCTAGCTGCATCGACCAAATACTCAACGGTCGCATATACCCAATGGATCTGTAATGATCCTTCTCATACAACGCCTCGGGGGTTTCGTAGTTCAATCCGAGCGTCGTCGCCATGGTTGTGTACATCCCACCGGCGGTCTTCCACGCTTCCTCCACCATGCCCTCCTGCAGCATGGTAGCGGCCAGCGCGTATGTTACGCCCGTCCACACCTCCTCGCTCTGGATGGTGATCGTGTCCTTGCCTTGCGCCGTGTAACCGTTCACCGCGCCCATGCCACCCTCGCGGAACTGCAGCACATTATGCTCAAAGATCGTTTGCAACGCCGTGCGCACGTGCTCCTCGGGGAACACTTCGTAGTCGCAACCGGATGACTTGAGATACCATTGCCCGCAGAGCTGGTCGGCCATGTATACATCACCTTCGCGTCGTTCAGTCATGTCGAAGCGGTAACACTTGCCGTTCCAGAGTTTTCGCTCGAACGATTTGCGCCCCTTTTCGAGAATCGATGCGTAGTGCGCTTTATGTTCTGGTTTGCCGAGATATTCGCAGATGACGGTCATTGCGTGTAGGGCAGCCAGCCATAATCCCCCACAATATGCGCTGTTAATATTAGAGTTAGTTTAAATTGATCATAGGTAATCCTTGGTTGATTATAATATTTACCTGGGTCCCTTCATCACCCATGTGTCGAAAGTCTGATCTGGTATGCCCGAGTTTTCGATAAGCCCATCGTTATCAGTGTCGAATGCCTCGGATTTGTTCATTACCTTCGCGAGAGCATCAAACATATCCTCCAAATATTGTCGTTTATTGATGTCTTTGCTGATTGAGAAATCGCGGAAGACTTGCAGCACGAATTTCGTGTTGAGATCGCGCCATTGGCTTACATCATGCACTGGGTAGGCATTAATTAAAACATATGGCTCTTCACCTGCAAACAGATGCAATCGATACAATTTGATAAGCGGAAAACTAAGGAAGAATGAGTTTGCTCACCGGTATCGCCCAAGTCATGAGGCACTGAGTTTACAATCTTCCTCTTCGCCCTATGACCGTCGAACAGTTCGGTGAACGTCTCATCGTTCTCTTCCGAGATAGCATCCTTAAAATCATACTGAATGCTTTGTTGGAGCTTTGGCCAGTTCATCGCCAACGCATAAGATGCGTAGAAATGCACATCGTATGTATTGATCATTCGATACTCGTGCCCTTCGAGGTAGCCAAATCTTCCAAATTCAAGCCTGAAAAACAGCATGTTATCCCGTTCGAAACAATTTTTGTTAATACCTTGGATCACTTGATGGCAGTTTACTCATCTCCGGTTCGGAGAGCAAAGTCCACAGCGATCCTCCATCGGAGATGAAATAACTCTCGTTAAACAAAGCGCTCTTGTACCAACTCGGACAACGGTCATCATTCAACACCGTCTTCTGCCAGTTATAGATCT
>JARJDR010012134.1:0-15985 GCA_030264135.1 Myllaena sp. GC000078 | reverse complement strand
TTAACTTGAAAAGTCCAGAAGTTTCAGAGACATATTTCCAGTCACAAAATTTTTATTAGAGAAAGTATATGGGACATGAGGGAATCCCTCATGATGTAGCAACGGAGGGTTAATAAAATTTGAGTTCAATACAACCATAACCTCCGATATCATATAAATATCCATATGCATGATATGCATTTGCAGAAAAGTGCGGATTGGAAGTTTTAAAATATGTCGAAGCATAGATCGCTACTCAAAAAGGATGATGTGGTGCAGGCAGTTCTAATAGCTGACGATTTCAGCGAGGAGTTTCACCCACTTACTAAGGATAAACCATTTGTATGTATAAACTGTGTGAACATATGAATTTAGTTTATTTATTCAGGATTGCATCATCCTCCTTAATCCTGTTCATTACTTATTCATTAGGTTCTCCTACCTTTGGTTAACAAGCCCATAATCGATTACACTCTGGAATTTCTGGCATTGGGAGGAGTTGAGGAAACCTTTGTGTTTTGCAGTTCCGCTCATGATGCAATTAGAAATTATATTAAGTAAGTTCAAATAGAACTTATTAACAAAGGGAATTTATATGCTCATCTTCTGAGTTTCTTCAGTGATGCCAAGGAAACAGCTATCTGGGCCAATGTGATGGATGTCCATATTTTAATATCGGAGAGTTGTGGTTCTCTTGGTGATTGCTTAAGAGACATTGATGCAAAGGGTGTAATCAGGGGGAACTTTGTATTGGTGGAACCAGGTGTAATTTCCAATACAAAACTGTTGCCTATACTCCAACAGCATGTGTAGGTTTGAATAATATTTGCTCGAAACTCGCAAGTTTAACCAAACATCCCATTTAGTGAAACATTGAAAAAGGATAAAGGTGCCACAATGACCCTCATCATGCAAGAAACCGGAATGGGCCAGAAAGGCCGATGCCCAACCGAAGATCTACTAATTGTGACAAATGATCAGAATCAAATTTTGTTGCATCGCAGACTAGCAAACCATGATCAAAACAAGATCAAATTTCCATTGGAAATGTTCATGGAACATTCAACAGTAAATATGTTACATAATCTAAGGGACACTCATATTGCGATATGCGGGCCGAGCGTACTGCCTCTGTTTGCCGATAATTTCGATTATCAAACGCGTTGGGATTTCATTCGTGGCATCATGCTGGTAGATGAGGTAGATGATAGTACAATCTACTGCCATGTGCTGAAAGATGGACAGATGGGAGCTGCCGTTACAAGTTGGAATATGTATCAGAGTTTAAGTTGGGATGTTGTTGCTGGCTGGTACTATCCCATCTCCTACAAGTCAAAATCGTAATGCAATCAAGATTTTGAATGAAATGTGTCTAATGATTCAATTTGTAGACCGATCACTTATGGAAAGAATGTAGTCAAAGGCGATAACTGTAAGATTGCCCCGACTGCGAAATTAACCAATTGCGTATTGGGAGACAATGTAATCATTAGTGAGAACACAGCAATCAAGGATTCACTTCTCTTCTCAAATGTTAAGGTTGAAAACAATGCGGTATTAAATCATTGCATCGTCGGGGAATCTTCCTTGATTGGGGACAATTCCAAGTTAATCAATGGCACAATTCTTGGGGATGGTGTGGTAATTGAAAAGGGAACAACTTTGGATAATGACATTATACATGCGAGTGCGCCTGAAGACCTCGAGAGTCACAAATTAAGTCAGAAGGCCTATAAAGTTACTCCGGAAACGGACGATTTTGCGGAAAATATCATCCGAAATCGCTTCAATGTTTCGTGGAAGATTCAGAGTTCCTTTGACGACGGCTTTGAGACGACTGATACGGAGGATGAGTCTTACACCACATCGCCAGTGCCTGACGATACGAAGAGTAAGTTGAACCGAAATTGTTGCCAATCTTATTCATCCCTCTTCCTCTTGTAGTGTTCTTTACTGAAGTCACTGACAGTCTGGCGCGCGGTATCGAAGACAAATTACAATGCAGTAATCTTATACTAGAAATTAACTCGTCTCGTTATGCCTATAACGTTTCCCTCAAAGAGGTCTATATCGGGCGATAATCGCGAAATTCCTGAGCTAATCGTTCTTGTTTTAGGTAAACTATTTCGTTTCAAAGGCCATCTTGAGTTTGCCCTTTCAATTGTTCGATGGTGCGCAGTATTTGGCAGCTTTGTCGCGCTGTTTAGCATACTTTGTGCCGATCCTCAAGAACTACATTCGCGATGACGAAAGCATGAGGGATTGTCTACAAGCCGTTCAGGTAAAATATTTACTTGGGAGACGCAAAGAAAGAGTACACCGTCAATTTCACAGGATGTCGCGATTGCTAATAATGAATTGAGCGGTTGCATCGTGAAAGTGCTCAACTGGCTATACGACAAGGACTTTCTCACGGAAGAAATCATCACTTCATGGTTCGCGAGCATCGAAAAGTCATCGGCGCTACATGGCAAAGTGCTACCGTTCGTCAAGTGGTTGCAGGAAGCCGAGGAGGAAACAAGCGACGAAGACGACTAACGCAATCACATTTCAACATAATTTTGGATGTTCGCCGCAATATATTTCATACGAGGAATAGTTTTTTTTCATCTTTAATTCTATTTACCTTCCTACTCCGTTGGTTTGAAGCGTAATATTACGGGAACACTGGTGCAGGGCAGAATTCCCAACTCGGTGGCGACTCCGGTGACGTACTTGGGCGGGGTGACATCGTACATCAAATTCAACGCGTTCAAATACCCTGATGTCTTATTCTTAATCTCCATAACATCATTGGGGTCACCTTTAAATCACAAGAGGAGAAATATAACCAATTCCAAATTGATTCGTTACAAATCTCACCAATTTCATTATACACAAAACTATCCGTTTGCGCGCGCTCCGAAAACTTGAAAGTCTCACAGCACACCAGCACCGGTTTCATGTGCATCCTCGCGATGAGTGCCACCATCGCCGTGCCAGCACGCGCCATCACGTAGCCGTTGTTGAGTAGTGCATGCGCGCCGACTATCACTTTGGTCGCCTGCTTGATGATGAAGCTCGTCGCCGTGATTAGAATGTACGTGCATTCAATGCCGGCGTTCACCAGCTTGTTGAGCGTGCGCCGGCCCTCCAGCAACGGCCTGCCGTCCACGACAATCACCTTAAACTGCTTGCCGCTTTGCTTGGCATCGATGAGGATCTTGTTGACGAGCGACGAATGCCCGTACGTGAGGATCACGTCCTCATCGCTGATCTTCTCGCACACCTTGATGCTGATCGCGGCGGCCGCCTTGTCCATTTCGTCCTCCACGTACGCGTCGACAATCTCCTGCATTTGGTGCTTCTTCTCCGAATCGGGTAACGCCGTCGGGATGTGGGATAGGTTGAGCTTGAAATTGCGCAGGGCATTCGTCATGGACACGGCGAACGGTCGACACTTCTGCAGGTGATCTATGTTAGCGGTGAGGTGCGTCTCGAATGCGCGGCACAGTTCCTGATTCACCGGCGTGCGGAAATCGACAATGAAGTGCTTGAGTGCGTTGAGCAACGCGAGGCAGCGTGCGTTGGAACCGATGACCGTCTTGTCCGCGTACTGCGCGCCGAGGCGAATGAATGCCGGATGAATGGACTTGTTGATGATTTCGGGTCGGTAGCCGGTGGTTCGACCCAGATGACTGAAGAGTTGTACCCTTTGTGTTTGCTTCTTGATGGGGTCATCTTCCATGATAGGTTTCTTGGGTGATTTAATTGCGACAGGTTGGATGTTTTCTTTCTTAGATGCTTTGATTGGTGTGTCTAGTTTTATTGTTGCAGCGGGTGGTTTTGTTTCTTTTGCTGCTTGCTTGTGTTGTCTTTGTTTTTCTTGCATCTCACGACGTTCGGCACGTAATTGTGCTTTTGATTTGCCATCTGCTGAGACATTGTTCTCAAAAACTTTTTCTTGCAATGGCTTTGGAGTGTCTTCCTGCACTTTCTCCACATCTTTCTTTTGCTGCTGAATTACTGGTGCAGCTACTGTTTCAGTTACTGATTTCTTCTCTTCGACTTTTAGCTTTCGCCTCTCTTTTTTAGACAATTTACTAACATCCGCATCTTTAGAAGACGATTTTTCTGTGCATTCAAAAACAAATTGCATTGCATTCGAGAGATTCGAGATGATGAAATATTTGAGCGAATGAAGCAATATAGGTTATACTTTCATATGGAGCTACATTTTTTCGTTTTGAATTAAATACTGGCCAAATGTAATGGTTTACCTGATTTCGTGGTATCATTAGGCATCGTTCGGATTGTTTTACTATAATGTTAGCATTAGAAAAGTAATACTTTAGCTGCCAATTAATAATATGATACACCTTTCCTAATAAACACAAGAGAAGAGCACAAGTTGCTGGGCGAGAGTGAAGTTTAGAAGGTTAGGCAACTTGAAATGCAATAGGAACAAAAGTTTTGAAAGAAGGCAAATGTTTCGTCATTGGTCGGCGCTACACGAGTGGAAGAAGGGAAGAATAATAACACGACTCCGAGGGAGTGCGACAGAGGGGTGAAAGTAAACGATGCGCTACACTTCGGTTGCACTTGCCGTCGAAATGCACTTGCGTTGTACCGGCTGAACAGGTGCATCGGCGCAGGCGCCGGCGCCTCGGAGCGCAAATATAATTTTTGCCATAACTTTGTTGGTTTTCAACGAATTTTAACAAAAGAAAAACTATTGACTTCTAAATTTAACAGCGCACAACACAGTATTGACAGCAAACACTTTTAATGGTTGTATTACAGATTATTTAATTAAATATAGTCAAATTGATTGAAATTAAAGTGTTTTTATCTGAATTATTGAATTGCGTTGAGTGAAATGAATTTAGCTAGCTCATTTAGCATTATCCAGGGTGCACCACGTGGAGGCGAGCTAGATTACACCCCATTCTCAAAGTCAATTACGCTCATTTCCGGTTTAAAGCCGTTGCATCTTTATACATCAAATGCAAACTAATTGTATCTAGTTTATTAAAAATAAACGTTACTATTCACGTCGAAATGTTAAAGCTAATAAATTACTCATAAAAACAGTGTTTTTCTATCTAATACAATTTCCGAGTGATTAAAGAAAACATCCGGTTTTAATTTAAATAACTTCACTGCCGACCCTGTATACATAAAAAAGAGCACCAGACCAGACAGACAGGTATTCTCATTAAGAAGTCAGGCTAGCAGGTGGCACAGAAAAGACGCCGCCGTCCGCCGTACGCCGAATACAAAGCAAGTCAAAGGATCAAGTCGGCTTTCGGATGCTCATCATTCTCGCGCGCACGCATTGTTGTAGCGTCCGTCGCAGGTGTCATTCCTAAATGTATATCAAGCGCACTCCGCCGCAATACCTCCCTTCAAATGCGGATACTATTTCGAAATCGCCTTCGATCCACCGGCGCCGGTCGCAACGTAAATGGTGAAATGTTTGTTTGTATCGTGCGCTAACACGACTCGTAACACGCGCATTATAAAAAATGGGCACCGAAAAGGTAATTTCGCTTAAAATCAAACTATTTCTATCAATAATCGAGTAAATTTCTAGATGCTTTTCCGGCTGGAGCAGCCGCACGGTCCCGGCGATATCTACATCGCTTGGCAAAACGGCTCCGGTAACTTTCTCGCCACCACCGGTGTGGATGCCATCGTCAACATTTACGATCGCTACGGAAATACGCAGGAAACCATTCGCCTACCCAGGTATTCATCACTTGCAATATTTAAATACTTAATTAATGAGTTGATGGGTTGTAAATTTATGACTAAATATTTTGGGGGGGTAGTTTATGCGCTGGTTTTGCTTGGGACGCGGACGGCGACGTCCTCGGCGTAATCAGTCAAACACCGCAGCTTATCCTGTGGGATGCCAACACGAAAAAGAAGCAAACCGTCGATGTGGGTTTGAAAGACGGTCTCACCTGCATTCTATGGGCTAAAGCCCTACCCCTACTCGCGGTGGGCACCAACAAGGGGAATGTATCCATTTACAATCATGCCACTTCAAAGTAAGCGCACTTACAACTTTCTTTCGCTTCTTTCCAATAAGACTCATTCCTCATACAGACGCATTCCTATAATCGCCAAACACACCAAGAAAATCACTTGCGGTTGTTGGAACAAAGAGAATCTCCTCGCGCTGGGCTCGGAGGATAAAACCATCTCGATCAGCAACATCGAAGGCGATACGTTGCGCGTGATAGCGCTGCGTGCGGAGCCGTCCGACGTGCAGTTCTCGGAGATGAAGCTCGATGAGCGCATGGGTGGCGAGAACACGGTGAGCATGATTGTCGGCAAGCGCACGCTCTACCTGTACAATCTCACCGATCCGGAGAATCCCATTGAGCTGGCCTTCCAGCAACATTACGGTGCGATGGTCACGTACAAATGGTACGGTGATGGTTATATCTTGTTGGGTTTCGCCGGCGGTTATTTCATTGCAATCTCCACGCACATCAAGGAGGTTGGACAGGAGTTGTTTCAAGTGCGCAATCATAAGATTAATCTTACGGATATTGCGCTTTGCACGGCCGTTGGGAAGGTGGCTTCGTCCGGGGATAATGTGTAAGAACCAATAATGATTATCACAAAGAAGAGAGAGAGTTATCTAGCAGGTGGTTTGTAGGGTGAAAATCCATGACATTGCCAATTTGCAAGAGACGCTTAGCGTGCTGACGCTCAACCAGGAGATTGGTTTGGATCGCGTTGCGTGGAGCAATGACGGTCAACTCTTGGGCGTTTGCACGCGTAACGGCTCGGTGGTGGTGTATGTCGCGAATATGCCCACGCTGATGGCGGTTTGCGGCCCAAGGATTGCTATACAATCGAATTTGGTTGAGATTTCGCTGTATACTTATACACCTGATAAGGTAAATTGTTTTTTAAATTTAGATTTGATTTTGACGTGTTGATTTCAAGGGTAAGTTACAACCAATTCCGATTAGCTTGGAAATTGAACCGCAAGTGATCGCGGTGGGTACGTATCATTTCGCATCGGCGATGAACAATCGCATTTGGTTCTATGATTTGAACGCGATCGATCGCAATGGGTTTGATGGCAGCAATCGATTGGTGAATGTTCGACAGTATTTGGGACACATTGAAAGCGTGCGATTGAGTGCGGAATATGTTTCGGTGCTTTACGATGGCAAAATTCAACTTCACATGGTGAACCCATTAATCCAATAATTGATCCACAATTACAGTTAACTATTGTAGATTGAAGCGGCGGAAGCTGATAATGAAGACAAAGAAAGTATAATCTTCCCCGATTTAAACAATCTGCACGACGTTACAATCACCTCGCACGCATTAACCAACGAATTCCTGGTGTACTCGACGGACGGCGGACAAATCGTCTACTTTTGCCTTGAAGAATGGTCGCCAGCCAACCAATACAAGCATCCAGTGGGGATTCAAAGTATTTACTTGGACCCAGCCGGTTCACGGCTGCTCTTCATCGATGTTAAAGCCCAAGGATTTCTTTACAACGCTGTGAATAATGAAACAATCACCATTCCCGAGCTGCCCAATAAGATATCGGGTGTGACGTGGGATAGTAATCTGGCGGATAGGAATTGTTTCATCATTTTTGACGAGACCGAAATTGCTACATATCTCTACGTGCCATTCTCCGTGTATGGGTCATCGGTGCAGAGGATTGGTGTGACAACGCTCGCTTCTAAGCAGACGCCGTTGTTGATGTTTGCCGGCGAGGTCATGTCCGCAACGGCCGGAGGACAATTAACGCACCTCACGCTCGCCACGCACGATGTAATGCAGCTGTCGAGCACCGAAAAGGATCGCGTGCTGCTGGAGAACAACTTCAACAAGCAGCTGGATTTGCATCGCTTCCACACGGCGTGGAGCACCGCCTTGTATCTGGGCACGAAGGAGCTGTGGAGGAAGCTGGCGCGTAAGGCAATAGTGAATTTGGATTTGGAGCTTGGTGTGAGAGTGTACCGGAAGTTGGATGATGTGGCGATGGTGCAATCCTTGGAGGAGCTGTGTGATGTTGAGGATCAGCGCATGCTTGCCGGTTGTGTGGCGATGTATCTGGGGGATTATGATCAGGCGCAGATTTGGTTTTTGAAGAGCAGCGTACCGACGCTTGCGTTGGATATGCGGAGGGATTTGTTGCAATGGGATCAAGCGCTGTTGTTGGCAAAGAAAATGGCCCCCGAGCAGATTCCTTACATTTCGAAGGAATACGCTCAGCAACTTGAGTTTACGTAAGACATCTTTACGTTAATGAAACAGTTTTATATTGACTGCGGTGTGTATTTTAGGGGTAATTATTCCGAGGCATTTGTGCACTACGAAAAGGGTATTCAGGAAGCGGCCAGTGCGGAACATCTCCTTACTTGCAAAGCTGGCTTGGCGCGCACTTCCATCCGCGTGGGGAATTTCAAGCAGGGTATTGCAATCGCCCAGGAAGTAGACAGTAAAAGCTTGTATCGGGAGTGCGCTGAGATTCTCGACGGCAAGAAACAGCTTGCGGATGCGGCGATGATGTATGAACGCGGTGGGCAGCATGAGCGCGCTGCTAGTGGTTATATAAAGTTGCGTAATTGGCCGAAAGTGGGCGAAATGCTACCGCATGTCACCTCGCATAAAATCCATGTGCAGTACGCCAAGGCAAAAGAGAATGAGGGCAAGTACCAGGAGGCAGCTGATGCTTACTACAACGCGAAGGATTTCGACTCGGTGATTCGGCTGCAGTTGGACTACTTGAACAATCCGGAGGTGGCCGTTGAGTTGGCGCAGGAAACGAAAAGTGTGGAAGGCGCCAAGCTTATTGCGCGCTTCTTTCAGCGACTCAATGACTTTCCCACTGCTATACGTTTTCTGGTGCTCTCCAAGTGTCATGATGAAGCGTTTGAGTTGGCGCGCAAACATGCCAAGCTGCAGCTGTACGGGGAAATCCTGCTCAATAGTCTGGATCCGGATGATATCAAACCGGAGTATTTCAATAGTCTTGCATTGTATTTCGAGCAAGAGAGAAATTATTTATATGCTGGCAAGTATTGGTTTCATGCCAAGGAGTATCAAAAAGCGATGAAGTTGTTATTGCGCGTGGCGAAATCGAATTCGGAGGAGAACGAAGCGTTGAGCGCTGCAATCGACGTGGTGGCGTCGTCGAACGATGAACAATTGGCGCAACAACTGATTGAATACCTGCTGGGGGAGGTGGATGGTGTGCCCAAGGATCCGAAATACCTTTTCCGGTTGTATATGGCGCGAAAACAGTTTCGCGAGGCGTCCAAGTCGGCGATTATCATCGCTAGTGAGGAGCAAATCAATGGGAACTATCGCAATGCGCATGATGTGCTTTTTGGGATGTATCAAGAGTTGAAGCATAATGGGATTAAAGTGCCGCATGAGATGCACGCAAGTTTGATGCTGTTGCACAGTTATATTTTGGTGCGATTGCATGTGAAGCATAGTGATCATATGAAAGGTGCTCGAATGCTTATTAGAGTTGCGAATAATATCTCCAAGTTTCCCTCACGTAAGTCATTCTAATTCTAAACTAGTCAACTTGGCGTGTAAACTGATTTGTTGTCCCGGTTTAGATATTGTTCCTATTTTGACTTCGGCGGTGATTGAATGCCATCGCGCTGGATTGAGGCAAGCGGCACATAAGTACGCTTCGTTGCTGATGAAACCCGAGTACCGCAAGAAGATTGATGCGAAATACGCGAAGAAGATTGAGGCGGTTGTGAGAAAGCCGCCCAAGATGGGGAAGGATGGGGAGGCTGTGGAGGATCCTCCCGAGGAGTACACACCCTGTCCGTATTGCAATAATGATTTGCTGGAGACGTCGGTGAATTGCAATGTATGCAAGAACCATATTCCTTTCTGTATTGTAACGGTGAGTACGTTAAATCGTTTTTTAAAACTCTTAATTCGTAATTAAAATTATGTTAGGGTCGCCATATTGTTGCAACGGATTTGACTGCATGCCCCGAATGTGATTTTCCAGCCATTCTCTCAGAATTTGTCAAGTAAGATGAATCATGATTAGTTTTGAAGATGAATTATATAATACTTATGTGAGTGTTTGCTAGGATATTGGAGACCGAGGATGTGTGTCCGATGTGCACGGAGAAGATTGATGGACGGCGTTTGCAGAAGATAACGGATTTTAAATCCTATTTGAATTTCGAGTGAATGCGAAATGTGAAAGTGATACGTAGTTAAAGATTCTCTGACCAGTGATCTCCTTCAGTTGATTACAATTTTTATTGTTAGATTGTTGATAGGATTAAATATTTATCAATTGATGATGTCTTTAAAGTTTTATTGCAACCTTCAACTCCCTCTCTAGCGGAATATGTCCTTTAAGGATAATGATTGCTGATTGCTGTTTTCGAGTGTGACACGAGGCGCCCTCTACATTATCCTTTCTCGTCCTATGCCTCTACATCCTCAAAGCTCTACATCTAATAATTTATAGAAATCATAATTAATAAACCAATTAAAATAACTAATTAATTAAATTAATTAAATAAAAACTCTCAAAAACGAACTAATAACAATAATTGAAGAGATTATGCAACATTATTAATAGTTGAATGTAAATTTAATAAAACACAACGGCAACAACCATTACTCGCGGTAATCGATTGGGCAATAAAAATAAAAGTGATTGAATTTTACGCGCAACTCAATTTTGCATGCAAATCGTCGAATGTATTGCATTATTTTCGAGCAGCGGCTATTATAATAACGCGAAATGCAACTGAATACGTAAATATAAAGCGATCAAAAAGGTTGCAAGCGGCGCGGCGCAGAGCTGAGGGAGAGGAGCAAAAAAAAAACGGGCATGCGAATCCAATTGGGCGCACAAGTGAGCGGTGACCGCGTGCGTGCGAGCGTGCGGTGGCTTTTATTTATTGTTAAGCCCTAATGGCGATGTCGCTTTGTGCGCGCTGCAGGCTCATCAGCATCAGCAGCAGCAGCAGCAGCAGCAGCACGTCGAAATCGCCCGAATCGAATGCGCGCGGATTAAGGTCGTTACATTATGCGCATTCGTGTTGCGGATTTATTTTTATGCGCGCCCGCACACACGACAGCGCACGATAGCAATAATGTTGAGCATCATATCTCTGATATTCAAATCGATCAGATTTCCACAAAATCTCTTCCGAAACGGCCAACTGTTTGTTTTTTGTAATAAATTCAAGAGTAAAAATGGGCATTTTAGTAACATTTCGAGGAAATGTCGACGAGTTTATCTACGTGCAAACATAAATCAATCAAGCAAAGCAGTGCCTCCTAACAAGATAAGACTCCATCGTTTCAGTTTCAGTGGAAGACTAATAATATTTGCTTTCGGGATCTTCGCCTCGCTGCTATCTCTCCGGAGACGTTCGTTCGGGATGCAGAGTAAATAAAATACCACTGCGGTCACACGATTTGGGTATATATTCACATTTCACCCTCGCAACCCTAATTCACACGAACCAACGAACCCATTGGGCGGGCGCGCGAGCCGCCGAGATTAAGACGTGCGCGCTCACTAATATTTAATGATAAGATATGAGGCCTACATTTGTCCCCAAATAAGTTGAAAGTCAAACTGCAATTTGTATGTATTAATATTCCAACTGCTGGACGGCGGCGATAGCACCCCACCCAACCCACTCCGTCCGCATATAAATTCCGATTTCGTTTCGCGTCGTGCGGCCGCGTTGACGTTACTCTCCAACGACGGCGGGGCGCAAGGAGTGTATGGTAGAGGGATGATGAATGCGCGACGCGACGCAAACTCTCCACCAGGTCGGTCCAGTCCCGACGGGCGGGCGCACCGCTCCAGCCTTGGCGACCGCCTCCTAATGGCCAAGAACGCGAACGAACGCGCGCTCCGCGGACAGATTACACCGTCGGGAATCCAAGTCGAAACTTCCTAATGCGCCGAGATCGAAATCCGAAACGGGCAAAAAGGGAGCCAAGCCCGTTCGCTCGCCACTTACAGCATAAATACGTTATGCATGCTACGACCGTCGGCGTCGTCGTCGTCGCCTCCTTTGCTTCTGCCTGCCATGCCGTCGCTGTCGATGTATATGGACGTCTTAAAAGTTAAAACTTTATAGGGATCGGGAATTAGTTCCCTGCCGAAGCGGAAAGCCGCCGTTCGCTATCTCGCATACGTTACGGGCGCGCTACCTACACACCCAATTCCTTCGGGTGCTGTAGAAATCGTCTTTGCGGCTGCATAATGTAAAGAAATCAGATTTATCGCCTTCAGCCGCCACTACACACACACACACTCACTACACTTACGTTTCGTGTGAGAGGGTGGAAGGGTGGCCAGGGGGATAAAACATCGAAATTTACTTTGATATGTATCGCGCTTCTTTTTCTTTCCAAACTGTTCTCCAACTTTTCAATTCATTTCCATCCGGCGTGACCAACGGTTGCTTCATGTTTGGTCATTCGTATTCACAGTTTGCGCCTAATTACTTTTATGCCACGAGTTGAGTCAGTGAAATAAACAAAACGCGCAACTTTGCTACTCAGTTAATTGTATTTCATGCGCTTGGCGGCGGTTGGCCGGTGCGGCGCGGTGCACAAACGCATAATTGAAAATAATTTGATTTGCGCCGCGTGCGCTTGTGCGCCATTTATTTGCCATTTTGCGTGGCGGGGTTGATGTCATTTGGGAAATGATGCCACACGTGAACCGCAGCTCTTCATCCCTTGTGCGATGCATGGCAAATGCATTATGACGTTATGATTTTATTATCAAGCGAATTTCCGCAATTTAATTGTTTCATAAGCGCAACAACACACAAAACGCCAAACGCCAAACAAATTTCGTTTTAAATTATATGCAGCAACGCATTAAAGTCTTTGTTATTTTCATGTGCCAAACAACGCGTTATCTACACACATACTCGACAAAGTGAAAATATTTAATTTAATTACGAACGCGCTTCGGAAAAAACAACGCATTCAGTAATTAAATGTGTGTCCGACATAATGAGATGATAAATATGAAATAATTTTTATCATCTCATATCTTTATCCACAGGCGCTCGCATCCGGTAATTGCCGCCAGCAAAACAATTACAAATCCAGTGGCATTGTGCAACAATAAACCGCAGAATCTGTCACAAGCAATATATGGTATGTATCTGTGTCGCCCAGTCGCCGATTTAATAAACAAATCAAAAACAGACGCTCCAGTTTTATGCCACGTGTCGAAACGGCAAACCGCTCTTTTTGTCGTTCATTTTCTTGCGTCGATAAATGACATTGCGCAATCGTGCGAGCGTGGCTAATCGCAATCGGCGATCGTTCGGTTCGCGCTCCGCGCATGCATGAATGAGTGGGTGGTTTTGGTTAATAGGATCGCCACGTGAGCTGTCCGTATCAGCGGCGACCGAACGGAGCGCAGCGCGCACGTGCCGCCAAAATGCGGACCTATCACTATCAGATATCGCTCCGGCTAATATAAAATCATATCCATTTTGGGTTTGGGGTGGGTTGCTGTTGTCGGGGGTGGGGTAGGTGGGATGCTGTGCCGATACGGCTTATATCGCTATAACGCACGCCGTCCACGAAATGGCCCTCGACGATTAAACGGCTTTTATTGTTCCCATTCGGTGGTTTTGATTGCGCATAACATACAACGAGAAGAGAAGAGAAGAGAAGGGGTTTGTGCGAATTAAACATTTTATGCATAATACGTGTACGAGAAATGAAGATTTTTTAGACTTCACACCCCTATTGCTATTGCGCTTGCTCACTTCTTGCTCTCGCTCGTGGTCCGCGGTCGTCGGGGATTAAAATTAGGGATATTATTGTAACCGTGGGAAAGCAGTGTGTGGTTGGACGGGGCAACCGGGAGAGAAAACCTGCACACGAGTCAGTCAGTAGTCCAGATCCAGATATCGCTTGGAAGGGAGGGTGCGTGTGTTTTTTTTTTTCAAAGTCCAGGCATATTACACGCCATTCGCCACCTCATTGTTGCTGGCTGGTTGTTGCTCGTCGCTTTAATCTAATTAGATTTGGCTCTGCGCATCGTTTTCATTCTCACCCAGCTCGCCGCCGCGCCTGCTGCTGGCTGCACTACTAGCCGAATGAAATCCGCATCAAGAGGGTGCATACGTAATGCCGGGGAGATGTCATTTATAATCGGCATGCCACTTGGCGTTCGGCCGCAGAGCGCCGACTGGAAATCGAAGCGATGGATTGTGCAAATGCGAAAGTAAATTACATGATGGATATCTCAACAGTCAGGGAGGGAGGGTGGCTGTCAAAACGGGAGCACTTGCGCGTAAAGTTGGCATTTCCCATATCAATTATTACCAACCTAAGAGAATTAAGAGTATTGCAGATCGGGCACTTTCTTTTTTGTTTGCTTATTTATATTGCGCCCGCCGGCAAGGCGCGCCGAGTAGACATGACAAGCGCGTGTATTGCAGAAGATGAGCAAACGCACGAGTAGGATGAGGAAGAGGAGGGTAGGTCGTACCGTAATCGCAAAAGGGGTGGTTCGTTTTGATTGTGTGTGCATATTAAAATTCATCCCGCTCCCCCTAAGGCGAGTGGTGTAGTTTGGGTATTATTGGCAATTGCTCAATGCAAGTATTAACAAGTGAAGAGAAGAGGCGGAGGCGCCCTCCGTTGATAATGAATGCATATGCTGCGTGCTTGCTTGCTTGCATCGCTGAGATTGACGTAATTAATCAGGATTTTGTTTAATTAAATTTGATTGCATGGATGCAAGGGTTGTGCATGCGCAAACCGCTCAATCACCGTTTGCGTGGCTTTGTCCAACGGCATACCTCTCGTAAGTATTTTGCGGCGGCCGTTATATATTTGTCTAAGGATGCAATTTAATATCTTACTAGTGAGTATATGCACACCAGATGTGCAAATATGCGCGAAGGAAATATGAAATTTAACTCGAAAACGTTCAAGTCGTCGCATGTAAACATCAAGACGGGTATTTTATGAATTTTCCTTCCGGGTGGCGAAACTGACGATGAAATTTGATGAAATTTGATGAGAGAGTCTTTGCGATAAAAAAAACAGAAGAAAAATGTCATTTTTTAAATTGACTCTTCTTGTTACACTCGACTAAAGATTGCTCTATCTCCTCTTCTTCTTGGTCTTCTCGTGTTCCAGTGATCGATTCGATGCACCCAGGCTATTGTCGATCGACAAACGAACGAACGAACGAACGAACGAACGAACGAACGAACGAACGAACGAACGAACGAACATTCGGTGACGAACATTCGGTGACGAACATCCGGAGGACGTCAAGATTACATTCAAGCAAATGACATTGATGCTGAATGGCGATGACGAAGTCACCCATAGGGTCATCACAACAGGCCGGACATAATGTCTACGAATTGATATGTTTCCTATTCTTTTTTTATGCCATTCTATTCAAAAGAAGAATAAAATCTATTGCATGAATAAAGCAAGGGGAAGAGCTACTTCTCTCCCTTACGACTACAATATATATACTACAGTCAGTAAGTGTATTACCTACTCGTATATAAATCGATAATAGTGATTTCCATTTTTCGCATGAAATACCGCATTTTGTGGCATTTAGCGCACCAATATCATCAATCATGGTGATAACAACAGAAAACCAGTTAAGTACGTGTTCAATTGAAACAAATGATTGCATTACTTTGGCGTGGGTATCAATCATTGAAAGCACACACTTACAATTACGATTGCATTAAACGCCTGACATTCGGCAAGTTATTAATGAGCCATATTTAAATTCTGACGTGGGCGATACGCGATGTGTGTGTGATAGACAACCCCATCATATCAATCACACAATAGGTCATTACCGATCGGCACGCTTTGCAATTACGACGCCGCGTCGCACGCCGTTCAGCCGCATGCGATATGAATAACAAATTCATCATCAAAAGTGAGCGAGTACTAATGGCCTAGGTATTCAATGCTAATCCAATTAACTAAATTACCGCGGTGC
>JARJDR010012128.1:0-17818 GCA_030264135.1 Myllaena sp. GC000078 | reverse complement strand
TATCTCGTACCCGTTCTGCAACTACCCCCCGTCACAGGTTGCGACGCGACGTGCGTTGGCATACCATCAGCCGCCCCCTCGCGCATAAGTGTCGATAGAGTGGCATCCAGACGGGGTGTGACGGGGGCAAAGTCATCACGTTTTCAACCCCATCCCCCTCAATTGCCACTTGTTTGTGGCGCGCACACAATAAGCATTCAAATAAATTCATTATTATATCCATAAAACAATTCGAATTCATTCCGGGTTTTATGCCACGTAATACCTAATTCACAAACGCATTTCTAGGGCCTGTAAACGATCGGATTTCCTGCCACTATTCACCAATAAATAAATAATCGCGAGCAATCAGTTCCATAACGCGTGCCGCTCGATGGCAATTGCGAAAAAGCGGCGAAATGTGCGCACACTTAAAAATTAATACGACGACGACGGCGATGGCGGCGGTGTGTTTGTTTTCGCATGCGGCATTGCGCGTTTCTCATTCCGCCCTTTGTGGCCGTCGTCGTCGTCCTCCTCGTCGACGGCGACGGCGGCATCCGGCACGACATCTCTCGTGCAAACAACACTTGGAAATATAAATAAAAATAATAAATAACAAACAGCCGGCGGAGCGCAGCGCCGGCGTGGGTGGCGCGCGCCAGCCCACATCCACGGAAGGGCGCGCTAGGTAAATAAGTTATAGGTATAGACAAAATACACGCCCGAACAAACAAATGGAAACAAACGTCGAAGCAATTTCGCAATTCGTTTAACGATCAACAAACAGCTAACGCGCCGCGCTCCCAACAGGTGCGCGTGGGATAAAGTTCAATCATATCAAAGTAACCGCAATGCAACCCCAAAAAAACTTACCCTCTTCTGGCAGCGTGCGTATTTAATTTCGCGCGCACCATTTCAATTGATTTTTTTTTTTCATTACGGACGATACGAAAATTGATATGAAAATTTCATCGGCGTAATTTATGCGCTGGAACCGATGCGTGTGCATCCTAATTCGGAATTAATCCACGCAGCGGCGGTTTATCCAATGAAAATAAAGAATGAATGCTAATTTGTTGAAACTTCGAGTGGCGGACAATGCACTCGTTTATCATTGTTAATTAGCGGCGCGGCTGGTGACGTGCGTTGCTTGCGTGCGCGAGAGATTAGCGGTACAAATGTGTGAATCAACAATTGCCATGATTAATTCAATCGTGCTGGCGGCGCGGCGTACGCGGCGAAGGCGGAAGAGGACGGGAGAGGGCGAGACGAATTAAAATTCGGCCGGCGAATTTCCAGCAGCAATCTTGAGCCCATAATATCGGGGGAGGGCGACAGCAGCCGCCGCGCCGCGCCGCCTAGCAGAGGGCTCAAATTATCCCACCCGTCCGCCCGAAATTATAACCAATTTACGAGTCACGTGACTCATTTATCAATTACAGTCCGCGCGCAATGCTTCCTAATTCAATTTTATTGTTATCTATAAACGCCTTCGTGCGACACACGACGCCCACGGAAAGAAACCGGACGGCAGCAAAACGCCTCTGTTCCATACATAGTAATAAGGGCGACACGTGAATACCGGGGTGGTGTTCGAGGGTGAGACGCAGGTAATTGATAGGCAAACACGAAATGTTGCACACCACCGCCAAATCCATTCCAGTCCCGCGCGATGACTATCGATTTGATTATGCATCGCAAACGAACGAATCTACTCTTAGTATATTATTACACTCAAAATAATATTTTATTGATTTCACTCATCCAATGGTGATCACTTTTATTCACCACATGTACAGCGGACGAAGTTTATTTGATGCATGCCTTCCGTTTCAAACAACCCAGGAGGGTGAGTGGTCAAACCCATATCGGTGTAGATGTGTAGGTAGCACGAGTCCACCAGCGCGTTGTAATATTCGAATTTTTTCTTGTAGCGGGCGCGTCTAATATTAGGAAAGAGGTTTGAATGGCTGGTTAAGTTGAGTGACGCTTGGGCAAAATGGGGCACATAGGGCTCTTACTCCAGGCTCAGCGCCGTAAGTCCTGTACGCGCTAGGGAGGACACATATTGTTCGCGGTCTTGGAAGTAGCAAACGCGTTTAGCCATCCGCGGAAGACGCATCTTGGATGTCTTGGATGTACGTATGACTCGGTCGACAGTTCGTGGAGGAATGAGCGGAGCGCAGCGCCGTGATGCAATGCTTGGCATTTGTTCGAAAAACAATTGCGAGACGGTAACAAAAAAACAAGGCACGATCGATTGACGATGTGCAGGGGTGTGATGTTATTCTAACCGGGGTCTGCTTTTTTAACGCAGTGCGAGGCGCAGACATTCTTTTAGTATGTAATGTTTATCTTGCACGTGCGGGGTTTGGGGGCTGTTCGAAAATGTTTGCGCCGACAGAAGAAGGTAATTGCGCGAACTCGAAAGCCGCTCTCGAGCGGACTCTTCGTTTCCTCCGCACGCGACTTACTTTTATTGCGCGCATTCGTCCTTTCTGCACGCGCCAATGACAACGCCGGCGACGCGATGCGACGCGACGCGACGGTGCGACGGTTTTCTTATCAACGTTTTGACAATGGCATTAATGTTTGATTTAATAACAGGCGCTGCAGACAGAGAGGACTTAAGAAGCACGCCGCAGCGGCAGATAAGACGGGGCCGGAAAAGTTAATCGCCAAGATTGAAATTGCTGCGGCGCGCGCCGAGGATTTCATTTCGCGACGGGGTGGAAAAATGTCAGGCTGCAGTAAATAACGATTATGCTTGTTGCGAATTAGACATGCGAAACGCAAGAGAGAGGAGAGCGTAATTCCATCGCGGAACAATTTGTCATCACATGCACGCGCTGCATGCCGAACGTGCGCCGCGAAAAACGAAGCTCATTAAATTTAAGCTGCCGCCGATGAGCAAACCGAATTGTTTTGGACCCAAACCAATCCGCAATTAAATCAATATGCCGAAAGAATTGGAGTGGAAGGCCCGCGGGAGGGATATATACATAAATAAATAAGCGATTGAAAACGCAAGCGTTATTAGTAGCGCGAAAAGGCATCCCTTATTCATGTAATAATAATAATAATAAAACGGATCGTCGTTGGAGTCTGAATGGGCATTATTAGCCGCGATCTTTGTTAGCCGGCGGCGGCGGCGGCGCGACTTAATGTTGTTCCAATGCTGCGAAATTTAACGGCGCCAACGAACGTCGGCGCGCCGGCGGGCAAAATTACATCGCGAATCAATAGCTTCTCGCAGAACAACAGCAGCAGCAAAGCAGCAAAGCAGCAAAGCGCATGTCTTTTTCCATTGCGCAAGATTTATATAACACAAACACACACCCCCTCGCGTTGGTGCAGTTTAATTGGAATATTTAAGGATTACGATGAAAAATAACCGCGCTGCGAACAATTTTTTTTTGCTTTGCGCTGCGCCTAACCACACACTCGCACAATTATCTTCTGTTATTTATTAGCATTTTGGAAAATTATTTAATGCGCAATTTTTTGCGATACGTAATGGTTTTATTCGGCGCGCTGCATAACGACGCCTATAAAGAATTTGCGCGGGCAGAGAGAGAGAGCTTACCGCAAGTTTTTTGCGTTCGATTTTTTTTCCTGCTGTTGCTCCTGCTGCTGCGTGGGAGGAGGAAACGGGACGACCCACACGTGCAGCGGAGGCCACTTAACTCGCGGCTTATGCGCCGATATATTTATTATGACGCGCGAAATTTTTAGCGTCGTAAGCTCGTAAAATATGCTTTATGTATTTTTATTGCCCATACCGCGCAACGGGTGCGCGCAGCAGCAGCAGCAGCCACCCCTTTCCTATATATCCTCTTAGCGGCCCGGTTGGGGTTGCGAGTTACGAAAAATCGTCTGTTGCAAATTTATACGCGCACGCGCTGTGCATATAAAGTGCCGGGCGGAAACGTCAAAAAATGCTCGTAAAGACAATAAAGCCGCGTGGGTTATGTCTCCATCGCGTGCACACGCCCGCCAATGCTTTATTAAAATAACATCGTTTGAGATATCCGCGCAATACATTCAAAAGGCGTCGGACGCCGCGCCGGCCGGCGGCAAGCGATCAGCGATTCTAATGGCTTTTTCGGTGCTCCTCCTCGCTGTTCCATGTTACGACTTTGCTACATTTGTTCCCGATATGAATACATAATCTTCAATGTTTATGCAGAAAGCACTGCGCGTTTAGCAAATCTTCGCTCGGTGGCGTAATTAGTTAAGGCCGCATCGAACGAATTCGATTAATTTCGCCATCAGCGGCGCAGTGCGCGCACTCGCTTATTAATCCGCGTATCTGCGTCAAACGCGTTCGCAAATTGCTGGAATAAGTTCGAGGCTAATATTAATAAACAACGCGGCAAGCCGGCGCGCCGGCGCGGGGCGGTAATGCACAC
This sequence comes from Myllaena sp. GC000078, assembly GCA_030264135.1. Lineage (NCBI taxonomy): Eukaryota > Metazoa > Arthropoda > Insecta > Coleoptera > Staphylinidae > Myllaena > Myllaena sp. GC000078. The sequence continues at coordinate 13,424 of JARJDR010012128.1, read as the reverse complement.
AGCCATTTGTATTTGCCACGCGGAGGATTTTCGGGGGGACTGCGCTGACAAATCTTCGGCATTACATGCAATCGTAAATATGAATTCGGCGTTGATATTGTGGCGCTGGCGCCGAAACATTTCGCCAAACTGGATTTGCCCGTGTTTGGATTATTCCTGTCAGGATCATTATACCGCTTCTGGGGATTCGCCGCCGATGTAAATACACGCTTTGGACGCGAAAATTACCGCGCGCGTAATCGACGCGAGCAAATATTAAAATTGACGCAATTTCTATGCTTCATAAGAAATATTACAACAGTTGTGATAAATTGCAATGAAATGTGGTGTTTGTAAACACTATGTCTCCGAATAAATATCTTGTTTTAGTACATGCAGCGGTACCTCTTGGCAAATAGAAGAGTAAGTGACTTAAGTAAATTCCAATGACTTAAATTTAAAACCCTTCTAGAATGCGAACGAGTGAGCCGATTTTTATGAAATTTGTGACCATTGCTAACCTTTGACCTCCTCCATCTTAAAACACAGATCGTTAACGAGTGTGAAGAGTGATTCATGACTTAATATGCGTATTAGTGGTGCGATTCTTTTCCGGATGGCCGGATGCGAAACAAACGAATCAAGCGCGTGGCCATTTATTTTGATACACCCCTCCCACGCAGCCCACATGACATTTGCAGTGACAGATGTAGGCCTAATTAACTCGATTGCCGGCGGCGAAGCAAGCACACGCACGCAACGCAACGCATGCGAGCGAACGTTTCCCAAATGATGAAAAACACCGCCGAGCGAGAATGGTGTGCTTGCCGCCCCACTGTTTCCGTTCGTAACAAGGCTGCCAGCCAGTATGGGGTCCATTCTAATGACACGACGATATACTAAGTAATATAATGTATGCGCACTCGCCCACTCGGGCGCGCGAAAGAAAACGCGAAACGTATATGCTGCCCCTCGAGGTGGGGGGGGTAGGAAGGTGAAAGAAAAGTATACCTGGCCGGGGGTGGGCTCGGCCCACCGTCTGGATGAAAATATGAAAATGTCGAAGGGTGGCTCGCGAGCGCCGGTGTTTTCGGTGTATCATTACAATAGGCAAGTAAATTGAATTTAATATCAGTTTTTATGAGCCATTAGCTTGCAGGATATACGGCGCGTGTGCGTACGCATATATTCCACGACGGGGGTGGTTTGGGGGAAACATGGTCGACCTTACATGCGCTTATTACGTATTCATATAATACGACGCCGACGCCGCCCATGCGTGAGCTTCGTATTTATAAAGGCATCGGTTGCTATCTTAAGTGAAAAAATATATTTTCGAAAACATTATTACATAACACCCATCATGCGGCGGGCGGTTTATACGCGAGCGGCCACCTCCCCGCGGCCGTATTAACAAACACGCGGGCGGCGGCGGCGGCGGCGGCGGCGGCGACGGGCTTGCCGATTCGAAATGTTTTTCGTATGCAAATTGCGCGTATAACAATTTTTCAAGTCGACTCTCGCCATATGTACAATGCGTCAGAACGTATATAAATATGAAGATAACGGGGCAAAGGAGGGTGGTGCGCGGGTGGTGCGGTTGGTTATTTGAATATGATGTAACAAATTTTACTTAATAAATTGCGAGCTTTGGCCGCCGCTAGTCGCAACACATTTTTTCTTCTTCCTCCGGTGCGAAACGAGCGATGTTTTAAGTAAACGTCTCGACTCGCCCGCCACCGACGACGACGAGGCCATCATCAACGTTCCCGTCGTCGGTCGTACGGCCCAAATATTTTTACAAGATTACGAGATTAACGCAGGTTGAAACAGAAAGAGAACGGGCGCGTTTATTATTTATTCGCGTGCCGAACCGTAATTGGATTCGTATATGCAGCAGCACTGATTCATTGACTACGCATCGTTGCTTTTTAAACGTCGCGTGTGCTAATCGCCGAAACAATTCGCAAAATTTAAAACAAATACGCATAGTACCATTCATTCCTCCCGCCACCATCCAACCCACCTCGTCTCACCGTGGTCGTTATTAATAGATGGAAGACTATTTAAATTCCGCATCGAAGCCGGCGGTTTGCTTAACGTCTATCAATATTTATCAAGTGCCGCGGCGTGACTGAGGTGTATGTGTGCGCATCGACCGCATTGCACATGCGGGGGTTTGCGCTGGCACGTCGAAAATAATTCGATTTATAACTTCAGCAAATAGCACTTTAAAAATACAAGAAGCGATGCGATGAAATACATATCAAGGTGCGCAACATTTAATATTCCCTTCCTTTCAATCAAAATGACACACGATGTCAGACAAATGAACGAACGCATTTCTAATTATGCGCAACAACGATACCGACAGCGTGCGCGCGCGCGCCGTGCGTTATTAATTTGAATTTCCAGAATGCCACCCAACCCTCGCGGTACCGTGCGTGGGGTGCCAAGCCCATTAAACGTCCCGATCCAAATTTTTCCCCCGTCCTATTGACTGATGATGGCAGACGGCGGGCGTTGTTTTCATTTCGCGACGAAGACGCATGGAAAATTAACTTAAGGCATCACGGCTTTGTCTGCCGGCTGTCTTTGTTTTATTATCGGCGCCGAGGCGAAGGGTTTATTACCGCCTGGATTTTACTTTCGCGCTAATAGACATTTCTCAGCTACGTTGTGCCACGGTCGATCGATTGCCGCGCGCCTCACTATTTATTCATTTATCATTATATCCAATATACTCATTGTTGCTCGTAATTATAAGGTGATGTTGAGCAAATTGCAGTCCGAGACAAACGAGCGCCGTTTTTGGGGGGGAGGCGGCATGAAGGATGGATAGCCGGACAAGACAAAAGGGGTGAACGCTTGCTTAATGTATTGTACGCCAACTTTGTCAATGACGGCGGTGCGCGGGTCGACTTTTTCCGGGTGCGTGGAAATGCGTACAGATGTTACGCGATCCGACATTAATTTTCATTATTAGCTAATTTAATAATCCGTTTTCTAATTGTAATCATGAAGTAATGCTACACAGAGCGAGAGAGTGCGTGGTGCGCCGGAAGTTTACAATGACAAATCGATAAGCGCGTGCGCGGCGCACACCGCGCGCTCGCCGTAATTTGATGAATGATATTGCGCCTGGAGATTATTAAAAATTAATGCCAACTTGCTTGTCCTTATTTGCCCGAAGAGCAATATATCATCGAACACGTCAGATTGGCGATTTAACGATCGAAATGGAATTTTTAACATCCGCGAGCCTGTATGTCGTCATGATGATTAAATCGACATGGCATCAAACCGCATTATTACCGCTACAAACAAATACGTATTTATTCCAAACAGATTTCGGTTATATAATTATAAACTCCAATAGTGCCGCTCGATCAAATTAGCAAACAACCGTTATGTTCGGACGAATGCGATTTGCGAGCTCAAAATGCGATTAACGCTCTGCGCGGTAAATAATATTTCTCGCACGAATGTGCGCTGTTGTGCAAGCTTTCATAAATCATAATGGCAAATACGACTATGCAACTGACAAAAAAAAAACAAAAAGAAGCAGCGGGAATCTATTACGAGCGTGTCGCGTGCGATGCGTTACATCTAAGATGCAGCCGGTCTCGCCTACCAACGAAACGCAATCGCCCAGTTGACAGTCGTTAAACTGCATTTACGATTTTGATAAATGCGCTTTAATGCAGCCAATTTGACACGAAGCGCATTAACGACGTGTTGGTTGGTTGTGTATGCAATTGGAAACGCATACACAACGCAACGAATCGTAATAATAGTTTCATACGCGCACCGAGCGCATAAGTGCAAATGAAAAACAAGCGCGCACTAGCGCTGATTCAAGCGCACTTTATTATGAAAATATTTGATTATCTATTAATGTTGTTTGCGGCTCATGGGAGGGCTTTAAATTCGATTGTGCTACGATTAAATAAGCTTCATTCGCGTTGAATCGTGTTGCGATGCGTGCGCCTTTGCTTCGATAAATATTGGCTCACCTCCGAAATTAATTACGCGGCGTTTTCTGATAAATACCAAAATGCCGCCCAACAAGGAACCCACCCAATCAATCGCCTGTATGTATCTATGTATATGGAATGGAATACAAATATCTATATTGGAATTCATCGCACTAATAGCGAAATGGTTATAATGATGAGCAAACAACAAAAAATGCGATCGATAAGAATTTACTTATCCTTGAATTCTACCAATTGTTTGCCGATATTAGAGATTGAGACGTATGAGTAGAAGACGTTTAAACCGAAATTGTTCCAATTTATTGACACGTTTTTTTTTCAATGCGCATCGGCAATCAAACAAGTTGGACGAGTGAGTAAATATTTTTCACATATTTCACCCTCGCAGGCGGGTTGTTTTCTATAAACACTCGCGAGTGGTAGGCGCAAGTCAATGATTCAAAAAGAAGATTTATTTATCGACTTTGATCGATTGACATCCGACATGCTTTACAACTTGTGGACGGGCATTAATGCGAAGAAATAAATAGACCGCGGCGCAAAACTTTTCCCCCCACGGGTGCGCGCCAGTCAACTGTAAATATTATGGCAGTGATTTCCATTCGTATGACGGACGGCGCGCGCATTCATAAATCGCCAGTGTTTATTTCATTCGCGACCACTTTCAGCAAGAAGCAAGACGGTTCGATTCCACGCACTAAACGGCGAAGTTGAACGGCGCGAATACTTTGGCGAGTAATTAAAAAACTTTTAATTAAATCATCCGCACGACGAAGAAGACGCAGAAGAAGCCAATCGCGACTGGCACTACCGCTTGCCCTCTTCCCTCCCGCCCCGGATGTGGGAAATTCCAATTTTTTTTTTCAATTAATGATCGTTGTTGGTTTCAGTGATAACCGGCGAAATGGGGCCTGGAGGTGGTTTCAGTCATAATGATCAATTTATTGGCATTGCTGGCCGTGAACGGCTGGAAAGGGTGCGCGCGCGCGCGGGCGGGGAATCGAAGGGTGGACACGGGAGCAGATGCATCCGAAGAATGGGCCGACGAACGACGTCCCTTTCGCATTCACCCCGCATAATATATTGTCCATTTCGGCCTGGCGACGTGCCTAATTCACGCCGTACTTAAAACAATTTAAACCGCCTACCCGCCACGCAGCCCGCATGTTCCGCAATCAATTAATTCGGCGGTGGGCCCCCGACCGACGCGAAAGGGAGGGGTGTCTATATCAATGAATGGCGACGCACTTAATTCGTTTTATTCACGTCGTATTAACTGCACCGACATTGACGTTAACAGCGCGTAGTTATAATTAAATTAATGCAAAGAAACACGACAACAACGTTGAATATTAATCATTTTTGCTTTCCGGCGACCCGACTGGGATTCAGCATGCAAATCATACGCTCTTTTTTGGTGCGTCGCAGCGCGTCGTTATCACGTTTCATCGATCCGCGATTTGCATGGACCGCTTTCCGCATCATCGTGTTTACATGCCGCCGAATTCATTAAGGTATGCAAATTATATTGTTACATAAGAAGCGCACGCGTGTGTGGGTGGTTATCCGCTTCTTGTGTGGTGGCAAAGTGACTCCATCAATAAAATCTATGATTATTTAATGCACAAAGTCGATTTGACGACAAACGACGTGTAATTAATTACACGCACGCCCCGGCGCCGTCTCTAGTGCCCTTTCTTTGTCACCTCAAGCATGAAAATCACTAGTAGCATACGCTGCCGCCGCCACCGCCGTCGTTCGCTCGTTGTCGTCGCAACGTTTAAGCGGTTTGTTAATTGATAGGTTTTCTAATAACTTAACCGACGACGGAGCAAAGTTGGCACAACCCGTTCTTCCTCCTCGTGCTCCCATTATCCCTCATCCCAGCTTCCGCACCGACAGGCAATTAGAATGATTTTCAGCGTTTCGATTTCGTTAACAGGCAAAAAGTTACGCAGCGCTTCGAAAAATGTGCCGCAAAGATGCGATCCCGCATTGCATGCGCTAATTAAATTAAAATTAATGCGATTCTGGTCAGTAATTTCGCCCGAGCGAGTTTGCAGGATGTTAAACAAATTAACTTGATTCGCTGTAACGTTTCGCTAACTAGACAAATAATAGAAAATTGTGCAAATTGTCTCCGCGCGGCGGCAACGGCTGCAGATGCGAGCACGCTTTTAATTGGCAACCAACTGCAACGCGTATTGCACATGCACTTCTGCCGCATGTTAAACCTTCCACCTCGTTCGCAACTCCTCACCATGTTTATAATTAGAATGTTTATTGTTTCGGAAATGTGTTTTAATGTCGCCGACGTCGACGTGTGCAAATGGTACGAATTGAAAATATGTACAATTGATAAATAAAATCTTCGTACCGCGCCCGGAAAGCAAGTTTCCCATGTAAACACCGGCGCGTTGTCGATTTGTTTATAAAAATCAGCGTTCCAACTTTTAATAGCGTTCAAATGCACCGAAAAAAAGACGCGCAAGCGCCCGTGAAACTTTAATGAAGAAAGTTAAAAATAACCGTCCGCCCTCCTTCCTGGGCGCATCTCGCGCGAACTTTTACGCGGGCGCGCCACGCACGTCGACGCTGATGAATATTTAGCGCCACTGCGAGCATGTTAAATCAATCATCGCGCGCGTTTGCCGGCGAACGCCCGCGCAACACATGTCGAACGCGCGTAGATAACATTCTCCCAAAGGAGTGGTTCGTTCGGGCGACGACATCGGAATGACTTCAATATTACCCCGCGTGTGAATTAATGAATGCGTTGCGCGTCTAGCAAAAAGAAAACGAACGAAGGGGTATTATTTTTATTAGTTTTACATTCGGTTCTGCACATGCATAATGAATTAAACAAGTTGGAAATTAAGCTGATCCTCTCACATGTGTGGAAGAGTTAATTTTCGGATTCATAAATCTCGGGAGAGCGGCAAGCCGGCGAATGTCCCGACGGGGTGGAAACAACAAAAAAAAGCGCCTAAACGGCGCGCGCAAATTCAACGCTGGGCTGGATGGGTTCGAGAGATGACCGTCCGTCGGCGTTGATCACCCCCGCACGCGGTGGAATTTTTAATTAAATAAAACGTGCGGCCAGGTGGAAGCGCCGCAGATTTCGCACCGACCCGACTCTCGTGAGCGCGCGCCTCTCTTCTTCCCGGTTATTATGTTAATAAACCGAATTTGTTTCCTTCTACAAAAGCAGCCCCCCAAAAAAAATCAAGTTGTACGTATTCACGATGATGCACAATGTGTGCCGGCAGGGTGCGTGGACGGAAATTAAAAAGAAATGATGCATCTCGTGTGATTCACATTGTTTCGCTTTTAATTTGTCAAATGAAATGAGAAATGCGTAATGAAATACCTCGGGCCGGTCGACATTGTATGTAGTAAAATGTGTGTGTCGGCTTTGCATTCGTTTGTAACTGGCAACAAAAAGCATGATTCAACTCACCGGGAAACAAACATGCATTGCAGTCAAAAACATTGACGTGAAATGATCAGGAAATTATTTATTCGTTACATCGCTGGTTGATTTATTAAACGCTGTTGAGAAATCAGCAATTATCATGCAAAAACATGAGGATTGAATTATACATTTAAAAAAAGCGCATGTTTTCGTTCTCATCCGTTATGATGTGTTTCATTGTATTGTGCGCAGTTTATTCGCGACAATAACGCGATGCCAGCGCGAGATATCCCTGTAATTACGTGTCCGCGCAAAATAAGCACTAAGCAATTTGAATGTATGCATTCGCCCGTTTCCTGTGCAAAATGTTATCAATTATTGACGCCAATGCGCAGCTAGGTATTTTTTTTTCTCCCGTTACTATTTTGCAAATGAAATGCGGCAAAGTGCCCGCAGTGAAACGGAATATGTGTATAAAATATAAATATTTAGATGTGGCGAGTAAATAAACGGCAAATTGTGTTGAAGAGTTAAATTGAGTTAGAAGTAATAAAGCGCTGGAACGATAATATAGCCGGCGCGGACGTGCGCGACAAATATTTCGCATCGCGAATGAATTAAAACCATCGCTGACAGCCCGCAGCGAGCGAGCGAGCGAGCGCCGCGCATTAAACGCGAAATTGTTTTACCATATTTCCATATTTCTCAAACGCCGGCGCGCCGGCGCGGCGCAGCGTTTCATAAACGTCAAAAAATTCGCATCATTGAATGCAAATGCGATTCGACTCCGGGAGCAATATAGCAAAATGCGTGCGCACCGATTGGATGACGTCCAATTTCGCTATAAATTAGCGGAATTTATACGCGAAGATGTGTTTCCGAAAAATAGGTGGTAGGCAGAGGCAGGCGCGCACGTCGCACCGATTTTCGGCAATATCCGGCAGATAATCGTTTTCATTTCCTCGTCGCGTTAAATCGCGGCAGCGATCCGTTTTCGGATTTAGTCGCGCGACTCTGCTACTTTTCTTTTCCAACCCGCCATGCGAACGAATAAGGTTCTCTCTAATTCGCAAACGCGACGCGATGAATTATTAGACATTAGTAAATTGATAAACGGGGGGAGGCGGGCGCAGCGTGGCGGAAACACTTCGCGAGCGGCGATGGTGTGCTCCTGATTGAATTTTCGGGTGAAAGTCGAAGGCGCTGCCGCCGCCGCCGCCGCCGTCGCCGCACACACCACTTGTCTCCCGCGGGGGTGGGCTGTATGCGCGCCAATCTCGTTTGTTGACGATGACGGCGGGCGGGCGGTTGGGTGGCGGTCTCACTTCATTTCGGCACACCATCATCGTGTTCCTTGCCCCGATTCTTTCGGTTTTCAATTTCTTCAGCGCCGCACCGCACCGCACCGCACGACGCCGAAAACGAGACGCAAAACGAAGAGAATTACGAGTAGGAAATCGTGTTTTGCAAGGCAGCCCTTGGGCCCGGGGTTCCCGGTTTAATTATCTCGAGATGCGCGACCCAGTGGCGGTGGCGGCGCGCCGCGGCGGCGTCTCTTGTCTACAAGCGTGCGCCCCACAATAAATTCGGCCGTGGCGGTGGTGTATACCTGCGCCTCTCTTTGAGTATTTGCTGCCCCCCTCATCCGCCCCTCACTCGCTCTGCCATTCTAGCTCGCAATCCAAGTTGGTTCGTTTGCCGCATTAGATGCGAACGGTGGAAGTTGAAGCTTTCTTTGTTGTTCGCAAGTCGGAACCGCCGCCGCCGCCGCCGCCGCCGCCGCATCGAAATCAGATTCATTTGCATCTTTGTGCGCGCTGGCGTCTTCACGCGCGCGGTGGCTTCAGTGTTTTAGTTATGCGACGCGTACCGTTAGCCGTACATGACGATACGTTTTATAATGTGCTACATACCTGTATGCAGATTGACGAAAGAGGCGCAAGACAAAAGCGCGCACGCATCCCCCGAAATTTATTCAAATACGAATTACGATGGAAAGGGTAGGCCGCGCGTTGCCTCATTATGGAAAGATTTTAATAAAATTCCTCTTTTATAGCTTTGTTCCGGCGCATGGCGTCGAGACGACACCAAACTTTTGACGCGTTTTATTGCCGCAAACAACTTCGCCGCAATATTTTCCGCTAAATCTTCAATTACTCGAGTATTTATCACAGGCTTAAACTTCGTTACGGAATTGCGCGCGGCCAAAATAAACACGCGCCGAAATAGGTTTCGCTTTCACCCCCGCCTTCCGCTTCTGCAAAAATCCCACACGGCAAATACCTTTATCATGCTTTTTATACTTAAATTTCGTCAAACTTCGCCTGCCGAAAAAAAAAACAAACTTTTTTGCTGTTCAACCCCTCACCCTCGCCTCGCCTCGAATTGCACACAGAGCGCCCATTTATTTTTACATACTCTCACTCTCTCACTCACACATACACACAGAGCGTTTTTTGTCCATGCATTATTTTGCAGCAATTTTTTCCGAGGAGACATTTTTTCCGCCGCACGGCCGTTTGCTTTTTACACATACTCACATCCGGTTTTTCTTTGGGGAAGGAAGTGAGGCAAAACAAGCGCTTACCGGAAAAGACGGACGTGCAGAGCAGGTGGACGTACACCACGCGCAGCATCGACGGATAGCCACTCTTCGGCCGCTGGTGGTGGTGGTGCTTGCGTCGCAGCGTATCCATGATCATCGCGGGGGGCGCGCGCGCGCTGCCGCCGCCCGATTGCAGCGCGGCGAACGCGAAAACTTTTCGGCGCAAACTTTCCGCAAAAAGTATCTGCTGCTCTCGTCCGGCGATCGGAATGCGTTTGTGTCGCTGCAGCGAAACAGTTCCCCCAAAACTTGTTATCACATCCGCTGCGAAAGTTTTAGCAAGAGTCGTCGCGCAAACAATATTTTACATTTGTCATTATCCGTCTTGGTCGCGCGGGCACAGTCCACAATCAATTACAATTCGTCGTCGTCGTTGTCGTCGTCGTCGTCGTCGTCGTCGTCGGTTTTAATTCGAAAAGTTCCAACACTAGACCAGATTGCGGATGCGTGCGGTATTGCTCGGCGGGAGAGCAGCAGGACGTCCACGGCGGTCGGCGTCGGCGTCGCGAGTGCGAGTCGCGTCGGCGGTGGCTCAATGCGCCGTCCGACGCCCGAGCAACAGTTTATCAAGTGGGGGAGCGCGACGCCGCCGCTAGCGCCCCGTGTTGGCGACGGCGTCGCGTCGGCTGGCTGACGCATGCGTTTCGTGCTTTTCAAGGTGGTAATCTTCCCCCCTTCCACCCCCTCCTGCCCTAGCCCCCTACCATCGGCTGGACGTAATTATTTTCTTCAATTTTCGGGTAAACTTCCTCAATACCACGTATTGAAAACACCAACGCATGTTAATTCCAAGTTGACGGCGCAATTGATTGAATTGTGTCGCGCAAACCATACAAAATCACCTCTCGTCCCGTTTCGTGGCAAATTTCTTCATGCGTACACAAAGCAAAAAAATTCAATAGGAATATGGTTTTCTTCGCGTGAAATTATTAAAATATTTCGATATATTTCAGCAATTTGTCGATGAGGCGAACAAAGAAATTACGATTGAGTGGTCGCAGGCAGGGGCGCGCGCGCGCGCTTCATGTTTTAATAAAAGTAAGCTTTGGAAAATCAAATAAAGATAATAGCCGACAATATCAGTTAGCTTTACCAGCGGGCTTGAGCTTATATATTATAAACGCACGCAAAGCCATTTTTAATTAAGCATATTTCATTCTGTTTTACAACACAAATCGGGGCAAAAAAAGAGAAGCGCGCTGCTTGCGCGCACGAAGAAAATGGAATTGCTGACGGCGAAATACTTCGTCTTTGCTGCTGCTGCTGCTGTCGGTTGATGGTATTGAATTAAAAATAAAGTCATAAAACGCTACGCAAATGCATATAACAGTCGGTGAATTTCTAACACACGTGCGCAAAACAATCATCGTCAAAATGCGACTGCTTTGATATGAAATTGGCTACAAATATATTCGATGCAGTGCGGACAGTGGGCACAATTAGCGTCCTTCAATAAAAGTTTGCCCGCGAAGAAAAGGGCGCAATTATGACACTTGTAAAGATGGAAACTTTTTCCGAGCCCCATTGTCTTCGGCGAGCGCGCCGCCCGAATGAATGCATAAAGACGACGCCTTTTGTCAATAACAAATTACTTACTTACATTTGAATACTTACAGAGTATTCATACCGGCCCGATCGCATCCACCATCGAATCACGATCGTTAATTAATTTCGAGACTGGAAGTGATATTACGCGCCTTGACATTTAGCGCAAACCAATTCCACCATAATTCGCGAAATCATCTACTATGGTAATTGCGCCGGCGTCTAACTTTTTGTGTTTGTTGGATTCTCAACCCTGCCGAAAACTTTCGCGAACATATGAAAATGTCATGGATGCAATTAACGCTTTAATTAAATACACGTAATTGACTACGCATACTTATGGTTTAAACAATTAAGTGGATAATGAAAACGTCTAATGCAAGAGCTCGGCCGTGGGACGCGCAGCGGCGCAAATTGGGAACTTGGCGAATCACCACCCCCCTGCAGATCGAATCCGGCGCCCGTGTGCATGTGGTGGACCGAGCGAGGACGACCGGGAGTAAAATAGGACTGCAGGCAGGATATGATATGCAATTTGCACCACGCCCGATTATTATTTCACGGCCGATGCATTATTAACTTGTTTAATTAATCCGCGGCATATTTCTCGGGAGGTAAATAATAGAACTTGAATTAATTAGCAGCGTCGGCCAGATAGCATCGCTGTCGCCGGCGGGGGCATATTGCGAAATTTGTTTATAATAATCTGTCGCTCGTTAGCTAAACATTTGGCCGGGGCGAAACTACGCTCTCGCCGCGCAGAAAACGGCGGCGGCGTCCAGAAAACCCCCATATATGTAATCGGTGTTATATTGTTTGTGAATTAGTTGAAATTAACATTTGATGAATGCGAGGGTTAGTTATGTAATATTCAAACCCTATCTTACACATTCGCCCGTTCGGTCCCCATGCACTTAATAGAATTTCGTCGGTGAAATCCTCGGCGCACGTATTGTGTGCGAAAGGGAAATATGTAACATATATTCGGGCGACGGGAGGATAACGCCTAGCATTGTGCGGCGCGAACGAACGAACGGAAGGATGGCGGCGGCGGCGGCGGCGGGCGCGCTCGTTATCATAAATCTCGATATAATTCATTAAGTCTCGCGTGCCGCGCAATTACTCGGCTCCTTATTACATACGTTTATGGGCGAGCGTCGCAGAACGGCACCCGGCGTAGTGGGATGTGCACGAAGAGAGGGATGGGTGGGTTATGTGACCCACGTTTGCGTGAACTTACGGGCAGCAATAAATGCCCGTGCGCGACAGTTGCGCGACGATGTCAACGATGCAAATGCATCACAAAATATTCATTCCACATTCGCATCGACGCGAAAATGCCTGCAGCCGACACAGCAAATCGCTTCCAATTAAAATAAAATGTGCCTTAACTCAATTAATCGTCATTCGCCCCTCTCGCACAAATAACATCCCAGCGGATGTAATATACGTCGATATTAGAATCACTCTCACCAACCCCTCGGCAAACGTGACTTATGCGCCGCTTTTATATAATAAGCAAACGCACATCGTAATTGTGTCTTTGGGCATTAATGAAAACGGAAAATTAAATATCGTGCGGTCTGCGTGTGTGTGCACACGGTGGCAGTAGCCGTTCGATGGGGTTCCGATGCGAACAAGGCAAGAGGGGTTCGATAATGTTCATTCAATAATGTTACCATCGTCATCAGTAGTATTGCATCCTGGTGTCAGCGTATGTGTATGCACACGTGGTAGGCGATTGCTCCTTGGGACATGTGGTGGATGCGCGCCCCCCCCCCCCCCCCCCCCCCCCCCCCCCCCCCCCCCCCCCCCCCCCCCCCCCGACGGGCTCGGGCCCTGCGCGTTTTCGGGGCCGCCGCCCGCGCCCCGCGACAACCCC
>JARJDR010012118.1:0-11684 GCA_030264135.1 Myllaena sp. GC000078 | reverse complement strand
AATGGGGCATAATTGTAGTAGAGTAGAATTAGTAATAGTGTTGAACGTATGGTTTTATTTTATTTATAAATCGATTTCGGTCCTTGCGACCATCTTCAGTACAATTCTTTCAATTAAAATATTAACACAATAATAAAGGGTTTTCCAGTAAGAGTTTTCATTTTGATATTTAAAAAAACGAGTATTTTTTAAGAGAAATCAATGAATATTTATTTCAATATACCATTATCATTTTTTCAAAACAATATCAGCCAAATGGCCGCCACGGTTACGACTGCAGCACCCCTATCCTTTTCATGAAATTTTCCATGACCAATTCGCACATTTCATCTTCAGGGATGAGGCCCATTTTCACAGCATTTTAAGCAAAATTGTTGGATTTGGGGCTCAGAAAATCCAAGAATAATGGTTGAAAAGCCTTTCCATCACCGTTTGGAGCGGTTTTTGGGCTGGCGGTGTGATTGGACCTTACTTTTTTGAAAATGAGGCTGGTGCAACTGTTACGGTGAATAGATGGCACTACCGAGCTATGATTAATGATTTTTTATGGCCGGAATTGGAAGATATCAATGTGGACGACGTTAATTATCAACAAGACGGCGCTACATGCCACACAAGCAACAAAACAATCGCAATGTTGCAAGAAAAGTTTCTCGATGAGGTGATCACAATTGGTCAGCGAGATCTTGTGATTTAACACCTTTAGACTTGTTTCTTTGGGGCCACGTAAAAGATAAGTTCTATGCCAATGCTCCCACAATCAATTCAAGACCTAAAAGTTGGAATTCGTGAAGTTATCGAGGACATACAGCCACAAATGTGCGAATTGGTCATGGAAAATTACATGAAAAGGAAAGGGTGCTGCAATCGTAACCGTAGCGGCCATTTGGCTGATATCGTTTTGAAATGTTAATGGCATACCTTCCTCTTTACAATGAAATAAATATTCATTGATTTCTCTTAAAAAATACGCGTTTTTTTAATATCAAAATGAAACCTCTTATTGGAAAACCCTTTATATTGTTTAACTGGTAGATGGCGTACTATACACGAAAATGTTGTTACTTAAGTCGGTTTAGTCTTTAGTTAAGTTCAAGGTGACGCAAGGTCGGTTTGTGGTCGCCCTGGCTCGTTTCAACTCTTTACTATCGCTATCGTTATCGCGAGAGGCACGGCTTTTATTGGTTTTTGCGTGACGCTGTGCCACGCGCGTATGCAAATGTGTTTAACCTCGCGACCAACAAATAAACATTTAGCGTTCGGTGGTCGCGCAGTGAGCAACAACCATGGCTCAACAGCAGCAGCAGCAGCAGCATCCATTCGACTCGAACTGCATCACGCTCACGCGTTTCGTGCTCGACGAGCAGAAGCGATGCTCGTCGGCGACCGGCGAGCTCACCCAGCTGCTCACCAGCATCCAGACCGCCGTCAAGGTGGTCAGCTGCGCGGTGCGCAAGGCCGGCATCACGCAGCTGTAAGCATTACTACACATTCCATGCGCCAATATGTCCCCAATGTGACCTTTGCGATTAGATTTGGTACGGTTGGCGAGACGAACGTACAAGGCGAGGAAGTGAAGAAACTCGACGTGCTCGCCAATGAACTCTTCATCAACATGCTGAAATCCTCCTACACCACCGCAATCCTCGTGTCGGAGGAGAACGACCACATCATCGAGGTGGAGACTGAGCGCCAGGGCAAATACATCGTCGCTTTTGATCCGCTGGACGGCTCGTCGAATATCGACTGTCTTGTGTCGATTGGCTCCATTTTCGGCATCTGGCGCAAGGAGACGGACACGCCGGTGTGCTTGGCGGATGTGATGCAGGCGGGTAATAAGCTGGTGGCGGCCGGATACGCGCTGTATGGTAGCGCCACCATGATGGTGCTCTCCACCGGCAATGGGGTGAATGGGTTTATGCTGGACCCGTCCATTGGGGAGTTTGTGCTCACCGAGCCCAACATGCGCGTGCCGCAGAAGGGGAAGATTTATTCGTTGAACGAGGGGTATAAGTTTATCTGGGATGAGGCAATTCGTGAGTATGTTGAGGCGAAAAAGGATCCGGCGAAGGGTAAACCGTATGGGGCGCGTTATGTCGGGTCGATGGTTGCGGATGTGCATCGCACGATCAAATATGGGGGGATTTTTCTGTATCCGGCGACGAGCGCTTCACCGAAGGGGAAACTGCGCTTGCTGTATGAATGCATTCCGATGGCGTACCTGATGGAGCAGGCTGGTGGTGCCGCGTCCAATGGTAAGGTGCCTATCTTGGAGATAGTGCCCGAGAGCATTCATCAGAGGAGTCCTATTTTCTTGGGGTCGAAGGATGATGTCGATGAGGTGCTTACGTATATTCAGAAGTATGCCAAGTGAGTGGAGTGGATGAATCTCCTTTTCAAATATATTTGATGTTAAAAATTAACGGCTAAAAGTTTACTAGTTGACGGTTGGCGGTTTGAATTTTGAATCTGGCGCTATTCTCGTCGCCATTTTGGTTAAGATGGTGGAGGGTTGGTATCCGCCCACCTTTGACAGATCTGCACCAGTTGCACCAGTTGCAAGCTGTACGTTAACGCGAAAGTACGTTCGCGACCCACTCGGAGGGATGATAACCGGTCTTCACATTGTTTTGAAAGTGTTTAATAATGTTATAATCAGTGAGAAGTGTTGTGAGAAGCGGCAGCGATCGAGTTCCTGCGAAGAACTGCAAAAACAAGGTAGAAATCAATTCGCTACGATTCGCGGTAATTTGAGGTTACGAACATAAACGGCGTTTGCTTCAATCGCTTCAATAAAACATGATTAATTGTATTCGTATTCGCTGCGCAATCATTTCGAGGGGTCCAGCTGAATATGCATATGCAATGTGCAAGTTACACGAGTTCTTAGAACCTAATTGGTGACATTGTTGTTTACAGCAATGCGTATATAAAAATGTACCTACTATAATATAAACATTGTTCATTGCCCAATTCGGGGCTTCGTTCTCGACAAATCAATCTACAAACATAATTTGTGGGTTCGCCTAACAATAAGCTTGACTTAAACACTAGTAATTATCGTTAAAATGGTAAAATCACCGACCACACACCTGCGTCCCATCCACGCAAAATAAATTAACATCGCAGTCTGCTGAGCAGACGCGGGAAGATGCATGGTTCTTATTTAGTTAATTGCATAAAGCAAGATTGTGCGCATTTGCTTCACAAGCTCAAACGAAAGATATGTACGAGTATAAACACATAGCGCAAATCAGTTAATAGAATTAGTTTAAATATCATTGATATACATCTAGTAAATGGGTTTTGTAAAATTACGAACGCCCCAGGTTTTCACCCGGGAACATCGTGGAAGTAGAAACAATCGTATAGTTCATTGAGTAAAAAAACGAGAGAAATGGATTCGATTTAGGAATAGAATGTGAGGACGGATGTTTGGTTACCGCGCACGAGGAGAATCGGCGGCATGTCGCGTGTAAGAAGCTCCAGCCAGGCGAGGTACAGCGGTGCCGAGACAATATTCTTGCGCGGCATTGGCAGCGTCATCACCACCAGACTGGCTTCATGCGACTCCTCCAGCAGCAGCTCACGCAGCCGCATGTGGCGGTTCGTCTTATCCTTCACCGCCAGCAGCTCGGCGTCGGAAATGGGCACTGCAACAAACCACATGTATCTTCCGAAGGAATTTAGGAAAAACTGGTAGTCCTACTTGAATCTGGATCATCCTTATCAGCCGCCACACGGAACCCACTAATAAGCGACTCGAAGAACGCCTGCGTGGAATCGCTCGCCTTCGTCGAGATATCAGGCACCACCTGCAGATCCGAGTAGTCGATGCGGAACTTTGCCAACAAACTCGCCATATTACGATGCTCAAACTCCAGCTCGTCGCGCTTGTTTGCCAGCGCAAACACTCGCAGCTTGCAATTCGCCCAATTCCTGCGCGTGCTGATGATGTACGGCAGCAGCAGCGTGAGCCCGCCGTCGTCGTACAGCCACCACACATCGATCGTCCCGCCGCGCTTCTGCTTCTTCTGGAATTGGAACATGCGGCCGAGCACCTCTTTCGGCAGCTCACCATTAGCATTCACGTCCGCTGCAACCGCTGGTGGTGGCGTCGGCGTTGACTCCTCGTTGATCGAAGGCGACTTGCGCGACGACATCTTTTTCGTCAGCGACTCGCTCTCCTCCTCAGCGTTCGGACTGCTGCTGATCGTGTTGTTCTTCGTCTTCGAGATGGGCGTCTGCGGCACGCTGATATCGCTGCAACTGCTCGCTTGCGAGAGGTGGCTGTAGGACTGATTGCGCGTAATCAAACCGTTCTGGTCGTCGTTCAGCTGCTCGGTGAACTCGAGCCCGTTCTGCAAGCGCAGTATACCAACGCCCATGTACATATCCAATGCGTTACTAAAAGAGAATAGAGATGAAATGGAGAGCTACTGGACACGAATCTGGGAGCTTACTGAAGCACTTCAAAGTAGGTGTCCAAATCCTCCAGCGTGCACTTCTGCCAATCGCTCTTATGGCCGAGGAGTAAAATGTTCGGGCGCAGCTTGCCAACGCCGCACGCCTTCATCAGCGCTCGACTGCCTTCGGTGAAGCTGCAGCCGTCCACCTGCACGTAGAACGACTTCAGCTTGTGCGCCTTGAGCCATGCCTGCGCCTTCGCCTGGATGACATTGCGCACCCGCTGGTGCAGCACACTGGTGTTGATGTGACCGCAGACGAGCATCGAAATGTTCTTCGTGATCAAATTGGCAAAATCCACCAGCGCGGGGCGTGCGCTCGGCATGCCGGACAACACGAGGATCTGCGGCCGATAGTTCTTCACATGCTCCTCAACATTGTTCAACTGGTGCACGCTCTGCAGCGCGTTCTTATAGATCTGCGCCTGCGTGGTGGAGCCCCAGTTCACGTCCGGCTTGCGATAGGCGACGATTAGGTACAGCGCAAGGACAACGGCGAGCGTCAGCAGGGCGGTGACCCACGAGATGAGAAACATCACCAACACGCAGAGGATGGCGCCGGCAAGGCTCAGCCACATGTTGTAGTACTTGAAGGTTGGCCGCCAGCCGACCGGCTTCGCCAGCGACGCGTGGAATGTGGAGAAGTTGATCAGCGTGTACGCGGCGAGAAAGAAGTTGGAGATGAGCGGTGCGATCGCGTTCAATTCACCTAACCCGCAGCGGAACTCTCTCATTCATGGAAGTATCTTTGGCGCGTGTACTTACCGATGAGAATGAAGGCAACAGCGATGACGAACGTGAGAATGTAACCGCGCACCGGCTCGTTGTTCTGGCCGTAGCCCTTCGCGAACCACTCGAGCTTCGGATAGAGTTTGTCCTTGCAAAGCGCCTGGAAGACTTTCGGCGCGGATACGAGCGATGCGAGGGCGGAAGACAGCGTGGCGGCGAAGCAGCCGGCGTAGATCACCGGCCCAATCCACGACACCAGCTCAATCACCTGGAAGCTGTGCTGCGTGCCGTACTTGCACGGCACGTTCGCGCAATCCCTGAAAGTGCCGTTGTAGAAGTCGGTTACGTTGCCGGTGGCTTCGCGGACAACCGTCGCGCCGACGACGATCGCCATCACGATGTAGCTGGCGGTGGTGATGAGGATCGCGAGTAGAGTGCCTTTCGGGATTGCTTTTTGTGGGTCCTGCAAGAGACATTCTTGCAAAAACACCACTTATTAGCAAGGTGGTTGTTGTCTTACGCGTAAATCGCCGGAGATGTTAGCGCCAGCCAGGATTCCAGTGGCCGCTGGGAAAAAAATGGCAAACACCGAGAAGAAATTGTGCTCGACGCCGTCGAATTTGCGATACGCCGGTTGCATGTTTTCGAGGAAAACGGTCACTGTAACAATCACTCAATTATTCAACGCTGGATAGTTAAAACTAACTAATTGTACAATTGTATCCGACGAATCCTTCGGCTTGGGACTCATCCGACGGTGGAATGAAGCTACCGATGAGGAAGTCCACAATGGCGGCCAGAAGAATGACCAGCAAACCGAGTTGCGCCTACAGGACAAGAAGACATTTAGGAAATCTGCACAGGCTCAAGGAAAAGTTGGATTACTTTAGCTTCCCACTCCATGCCGACGACGACAATCACCAGCAGGATCAGGATTGTGATGGAGCCGATGATGCGCACATCCTGGACGCCGCCGTCGATAATCGACAGATCGTAGTCGTGCAGCAGCGAGAGGATCGACTCGCAGAAACCCACCACGTACATGGCGCACGCCACCGCGTTGGCCATGGAGAAAATCAATCCGATCGACCCGCCAAACTCCGGTCCCAGGCTTCGCGAAATCATGTAATAAGTGCCGCCTAATGGGTAACCAGAAATGGGAAATGGGGAATTCGCATTGATTGGGCATTTCCTGAGCGGAAACATTACCTCCTTTGATCACACCGTTGGTGCTAATCGCCGACATGGAGAGCGCCGTGATGGAGGTGACGACGGTGGTAGTTAAGATTAATAATACTGCTTGACCGATGCCGGCCTGGCCCACCACCCACGACAGCCGCAGGAAGAGCATCACGCCCCAGATGTTGAGCAGGCAGCGAACGAGCACACCCTGAATCCAGCCGAATTTCATCTGCCCACCCTCGCCGTTCGCATCCTTTCCGTTGATCCCATGCAATGGCGTGTGATGCGCCTAGATAAATACATTCCAAACCAATTGAAATCAATGGACGAAAAGCTACCAAGTAATACATAGCGGTATTATAATTATGCAACAATCATCTTGCCATTTGGCGGTTAATGCCGCGGTAATTACGAACATTGAACTCTTGTCTTGGGTAATTATTTGCGCCAAAAAAAGAAACCAAATCGCAACATCATTCTTGGCAAAAAACAGAATAGTACATAATTAAAGTAACATCAACGCAAACGCAATTTTGCTCGCTGAGCGACAAACAATAGCGTCATCGTCATTGGAAGCGCCAAACCCATCATCAGAGCCATTATCTGGATCAATAGGTAATTGGCATGTGTGTAGGAGAGACGCGAAGCCTAATGAATGCGAGTAATGCGCGCGAAATTGTGTCATATATTCTCTCTCGACGCAGCGCGGCGTAATTATGGTGAATCAGAAGATGGTCCCCTCCGATAGGTGACAAACGGCAGAGGTCAAGTAATTAATTTAGAAAAACGCTGTGCCCATCGCATGATCGGTTATTGCATTTAGTCATCGTATTTGTTCGAGTTCTTCAACTAATAAGGCAAGTTTAATGGCTGATTTTTATTCATTTGCCATTTATTTTTTGGTCTTAGACATGTTTTGCCAACCGTGGCCTATATGTCGCGGTTTTATCAATCAAATCGGTCTGCATAGTTTTCATGCGCCTGACGAATGTTTATTACTGCTGCACATGCAATGCGTCTATTTATATCAGTTGCAAGCGTTGCAAATTGCTGGTTATCTCTTTCAATACAGAAATTACACCTGTATAATAAATTTAGTTTTTCTCAGAATTCACTCTTTATTCTTGCAATCACCTTGAAATACTTATTTGAGCATATGATCTTGTTGACTAAATGGAGAAATATCGATATTCAAATAATTTGACACATGCATATGATAGATAAGTACACACAGAGCGCCCCATTGTACTGCAGTGCAAATATTATTTGTGCATGCGTTTAATATGTATACAATGGCTAGAAATGACAATAAATACACATTGCTTTGACACCAGTTAGGCGATTGGGTGATGGTACCAAATAAACGGTTCTGAGAAATAATGCGGTGAAAACGGTACCATCGCGTACAACTCGCAACAATTGATCGCGCCCTATGAACTTCTTGTTTTTGGGCGCCACCATTTCGCATAGAAATTAAACACTTGCTGATCTGGCCCCGGCCAGGAAGATAAAACGCTTTGCATACGGCGCAAAATTGGCTGGTGCTCTAGCCGTCGCCGTTGTCGTCGTCGT
Organism: Myllaena sp. GC000078; assembly: GCA_030264135.1. NCBI lineage: Eukaryota > Metazoa > Arthropoda > Insecta > Coleoptera > Staphylinidae > Myllaena > Myllaena sp. GC000078. The sequence continues at coordinate 3,735 of JARJDR010012118.1, read as the reverse complement.
CATCGTCGGCCGTGTGTCGTTATCTTAAGTGGAAAATTGTAACGAAAACATCGACACGGATTGTGTTCGTTCGACGTGTGTACATGCAATACGCGTCTCGCTGCCTTGCGGGCGCATTGCATAATCAGGCAAAACCATTTGTGCTTCCTCAATTTTTCTGCTTTCCCATTTGCGAAGAATTTCACCCGAGCGAGCGCGACGGCTGTGAATCACCGGTGTGGCAAATTGATAGTAATTAATTGCCATCACGCGGTCTGAGGTGACGGTTGGGTCACGGTTTAATTCGCGAAAGGCGAACCGTTAATAATTAACTGCGGTGGAAACAATTGCGCGTTTTTTTTCAGGTTCTTTTCTGATGGGTGTAAACGTTGTTGCGATATCATTGAATTAACCTTTGGTTCGTAACTGAAATGACTAATCGGGTGTGAACATGCATTGAAATTGCAATTTATCAATCGATTGATAAATTTGAATAAAAGTAAAAGCCGCTGTTGTATTGTATGTTCTTATAAAGGTCGTAGCTCAAAGAACAGCTCTTAATATGCAACGCGTTACAAATTGTATTGATTGGTGACAAATTTTCGAAATGAATGCATCGCACAAAAACTGCACGATAAGTGGAACAATAGCGCCAACATTTAACGTTATTTTTTGCGTGCGTCATTCAACCTCGATGCAAACTTGTGCAAAAGTTACTTCGCGCTTCGCAGTGGGTCAGTCAGGTAGCGCGCATTCATTACGGATTTGCGGCACGTGCATTTTGGTAAAATGTGTGCTGCACAATTGCGAAATGTCGACACGCTGCATTAATTGTTGCATTTTACGCTAATGCACAATATGCGGGCTGTCGACAGTGGCGCCGGCGCGGCGGTGGGGTCCAGGCGTGATCACGTTTTCCATTTGTAATCGGTATTGTTCAGAAGTAATTGCAAACGTTATTTCATTATTGGCCATTGAAAAAAAAATACGTAATGTTTGACGATATAAAAACGTGGCTATAAATTCAATTCAACTTGCGGTTTCGATCTTTTCCAAGTTTTATAAATTACAGCAAATAAATTGATTTCCTTATCGAGAAATAGTGTGCATTACCTTGTTGGGCAGCGTGGCGTTGTGCAGCTCGTCCAGCGTGGGTCGATTCGACGCCTGTAGCGACATGATATTTCGGTAGTTATCTAAGCGTGGAAGCGCTTCACGCGTTAAATGTCTGCAATTTGACCAAAAACAGACAAAAAAACACGAATAAATCATGTTTTAGTAGACATAATTTTATATAAATATATTCATGTTGCAATAAATATGCGGAAATGCATCAGTAAGCATAACAAGGAATATGATATATGTACTCGTATTGTACATGTGTTGTCTGTTTGTGTTTCTTAAACAAATGCGAGATTATCGTATCAGAAAAATGACCGTTTTGGCCGTGAGCGGCGTCAGAGTCAAGTTCATGAAGCAAGCTCAACACCCACGCGCAATTAACGATTTCCATTTCGCATATCGAATATCGATGATGCATGACTGACGTGCGCGCTATTGTTGAATCGAAATTAATACAGCATGAGGCAATTTCTCCTCTCTCCTCATGCCTACCAATAAGTATGTAAATGAATGCATATCTGGATAAACATCAATTAACGTATGATATGGTTAATAGCAAAATATTATCATTCATGCTACGGTTATTTATGATTTGCGTCATTAAATTGCAGAGAAAAAATGATATATTTTTATTTCGGTAATTCTAGAAATGTATAAATTTCATATTTGTATGAAGTTATCTCACACATATCATTTGACATGAAATATAATCTTTAATATTGCTATTATTTTCTAATTAATTAGAACTTCATAAAAATTCTGCAATCAAAAATATATTAATTTGAGCGTCATTAATGCGCTCATGATTGTCATAAAAAATGAGTCATATATAATCAGTCGACTAATGTCGTATAATTTTATATCCGCTTGTGTTCGCAAAAAGTGATATATATCGACTCGTAGACAACATGCAGGAGAACATAAAATATTGGAGCAGACGCGAAAATATTTACATTAACCTGTTGCACTCCATGGAAAATGTTATTCCAGTGGCAATTAATGCATTTTCTAGAACTGTAGCTATTGTTTTCATACGTTTATTACTATGCACGTAAAAGATGAATAATCGTGACTTTTAGTGCTCTATTAATAGTAGCAAAACAATCAAAAATGCTATTTTTTAACTAAAAGGTATTTTTATAAACAATAAACAATTAGGTACCTACGTTTGAAAATGAAACACTTCAATAAACATATACTCGTACATATTCGCGCCTGAGCTACATGTTGAAAATAGATTATTTACATAAATAAATTTGGAATGTTGAAAGCCTGTCGGTATCTTTATCTACCAGTTGATTATGTAAAGTTTATGCATGAATAATTAATCAACTGATAGAAGATTTTTTTTATCTCTCTAATGGATCCGGTTAATCAAATGCGTTAAATTTGATATTTCAAATAACACCAGTTTGAATGTGGCAAATATCCAATTATTTCATTCAAACAATCATCTTTCATCAAGTTTGCATCACGAAATTTCCTAAACGTCTAAGCCCCGATGTATTATTAGCACCGGCAAAACATTGAACCGAAGCTAAATATAGTGCAAATATCAAAAGCGGATATATGTAATGCTCTACATCTAATTCGTGGCTAAAAATAGGATCAAGATTGTAAGAAAACAAAAGAGTGTATGGGGAAAAAACCATTCATCAACATCTTAATACACTCGAAATACGGCGACCACGTGTGATGAGTAATAGCGAAAATTCCATTCAAGTTCTGTATCAATATTAACTCAAGTACTCTTAATCTGTGCATTTGCGAAGCAATTTGCACAAAAATTGCACAAAAATGTACAGTTAACGGCGTTGGCGGTTGACCATTAGTAGTAAAGCAAGAAACTTCTTTGACGGTGACTATTCTTATTATGCATCACCTAATTGAAATTAATTATTCATGAATCAAAATTAAATGAAGTGAATGACTGAGTGATAAGTCATCGCTCGACCACGTAGCTTATGCTTATGAGTAATTTGCAATCAAATTAAGCGTGAGATAATTTCTTCGCATGATTTTAATTCAATACACGTGTTATAAACGGATTAGTAATTACTGTAATTTTCCAGGAAAAGGAAAAACAGTATCTTTATCACGTTCTAGGATGACTGCATCTATTAGTAATTAAACATACAGTGGAATCATTAAATTAATGACAGTGTACTGAAGACACACAGCCGTTTTTTCGCTATAATTCTTCGGGATAAAAATAGCATAGGTACTCTCGCGTAACAACTCGTATTCGCGTTGTGTTTATGTATTAATCGGATATTTTCCAGAGCGCTATACATACAGAAAGAGTGCGTAATATTGGACGTGATTGAATGAACCTTGAAATCAAAGAATAGGAAATAGTATTATTGTAATTTATATGTCAATATTATAAATATTAATGGTCATACGTGCGAATCATAAATGTAATGAAGTGCTGGACACATGCACAAATTCTATTCTCTCAAAATTATTCAAAGAAATTTTTTGAAAAATAAATTTGAATAAGTAGTATATTAGTATGTACCTAGGTGTTAGCGTAAATGTTTCACTCTTGTACTTCGTACCATATTAATATGCGTGCATAAAACACAGAGTTAATGAGGTATGAATGTCAGAAGTAGTGTTCCATAGTAAGTT
>JARJDR010012112.1:0-14227 GCA_030264135.1 Myllaena sp. GC000078 | reverse complement strand
TTAGAAGTATACCAAAGTAGATTCTAAAAAATAGGCAGTATATTGAATCAATAGAGAAATCATTCAAACAATTGCAATGAAAAGAAACAATTCCATCGTAAATTGTATGCAACAATGCAACGCAATGCGCACGGAATTCAATATCATCTGCAAAAACCACAAAGTGAAACATGACTCGACATGACAGCAATAAATAAAAATTGCACAAAACGCATGTACTTACTCAGTCATCGGTGCACTATGCGCACAGCGAGTTTCGCAAGCGATCGATTATCCGGTACAGTTTTCCGCGCATTCAGCCTGTTCGCAGAAAACGTACAAGAAGAACAAAAAGGCGATTCATGCACGTCTGATTCTATTCTATTCGTGCCCGACGCAATGTGCATTCATGTTGCCGACGATAATCATTGCAATCAGATTCAGAGTATCGGAAACCGAATAGGAATCAGTTATTTGCGCTGCGCCAGCGCTAGTGGGATGAAAGAGATGACGGAAAATTACATCGGTGTTTAATGGGACGTAAAAACAATGTAATGAAGCGGCCGCGGCCTCAGTCTCGCTCCGCGACGATGAACTTCACAAATGCAAAATTCTGACGGACTTGAATAAGTCTGACCCTTTTTTTCTTATGAATTAAGCAAGAAAAAAAATTAATTGACACAATTCCATCAAAGTGAAATGCAATAATTATTGAAAAATACATAGTAAGTTTGAATTTAATTAAGGACGATATTAATTTACTTATCGGATTGGCCGGGCAGTAAGAGGGAAATGTAATTTGCTTAGCCATCGATGGTAATCGCACTAATGCGAACGCCCAAAAGATTGATTGCTTCGCCGGCAGGCGCACTTCGACTACCATCTAATTATCAATATAAAGACGCCGCAGAAATAAATTTTAAGTATGTCAAAAATGCCTCCTTCCCTCCTCCCTTCCTTTCAATAAAAATTATTAAGTCTTTTATTTATTACTTTTTATTACCCATCGATTAAAATTGATTTCTTTGAAAAGAAATGCCATAATCATTTCCGAGGATAGTTGCATTCGTTAATTAGCAGAGGAATCCGAGTTAGAGCCATTCATTACGCTGCAAACTGCACCACTCGTACAAGTTTAAACACATTGTTTTGCTGGCGTCGGACAAGTCTCAAACGATGAGAATCGCGGCGACCGCTGCAAGGCAATTATTTCAACAACCGATCGCGATCCATCGCCGATTACTGTTAACTGGTTGGCGCGGCGCGCAGTCCGCAGAACTCAGCAAACTGTTCATTGCACTTGTACTTGACTTACACGCGCGCGCGCAAAGTAACGCTCTGGCACTGGCATGACATATGCCGCGCACCGGACGATCGAAACAATCCTGGTAAAGTTGGTATTTTTCTTTTGTGGCCCCGCTATCCATCTGCGAGCGCACAAAACAACGGTCGCGCACCCAACGCAACGGTCACATACAAATCACATTAAATATATATTCGACATTTTGTCAACACATCTATGAGTGTCAATAATTCCTTAATTGGTTATTGTTGATGACTACATTTATGGTGTCGCTAAGAATGGTAAAAAAGCAATTAGGGAACATAGTAAATTGTTGTAATTACAAATGTTACGCATCGCTTCAACAAAATCACACAATCATAGCTAAGACCTAGAATTGGGTTAAAGAGAGCATGGCTTGTAATCATTGAATAATTTTTATCAAAAATCTTCATCTCTTTCTCAATTATAAAAGAAAATAACAAAAAAAACAATTAAAAATGTTATGCAAACTAAGTTTTACTAAGTTTTGCCTTTTGCTATGATCCTAATTTGAGAAATGCCATCCCTATATGAATAACAAGCGCAATTACAACTATTTAGCACGATTGTAATCGGAATGAGGCTGCTGAGAATAAGAAACATAGTTACATAGAAGAACGCCTACGCATATTGTGCATATGTCACACCGCGGCACAATAGGCGATAAAACAGCGCCAAATGTGCGGCAAGCACGCAATCAAAACGCCATAAACTAGTCGGCAAATGATCATCTTCGCTTCTCGCGTGCTCAGCACATATAATGACATTAACATCCAACCGGCCTTGTTGTTGTATAGCTCTTATTATTATTGTGCGCATTACACATGCAAAATTTCTCTTCGCGCCGCTGTAAATTAATTCCAATCAAACCGATAGCCGATCTCCTGCTGGCAGCCAACGCTGTAATCAATATGCATATCGGCTGATTACGATGTGTGATGTACGATGTGTGATGAGAACATGCATTCTACAATTACAATTTGCAATTACGATATTTAGATTATACCGAAGTATGCGCTGCAGAGGAGAAGCGAGTGGAAAATGGGAAAACTGTTACACAAACCACTAAAGTACCGCCGAGTACGTTGCGCATATGCTAAAGTAGATAAGTAGGCAGAAACTATCGCTCTCCATATCACCTCGATACATATATCATCATCATGCTAATCAGTAATCACCGAGCGGCGCCGGCGACGCGAAAAAACTGTAACATTCATCAAAATTGTTGTGTAAACACCAATCAAATCGGAGCTTGCTAATTGCACGCGATGCGTGTTCATCTTCGTACTCGTAGTGTTCACGTGCGAACCGAGATGCATTCATACGTGAAGGTGATGAAAACTGCAGCGAGGAAAGTCAGGCGCGTCATTTTAATCGAATTAACGTTTTGATTTATCTGCAGCAGATGTTATCCGTTTTTTTTTTCTTCTCCTCTTGTTGGTTCACTTATAGTGTAGTAAGTAAGCATGGCGTATGAAGTGTATTGCATTTTTCATCATTAAAACTAGGATAATATTATTATACTGAAAACGTTGAAAAACCTAAGAGAAAAACATTCTCTTCTCTTTTGCTTCGTTGCTGCTTTATTATGTTTGTGACTACGCATCGTTTATGGCGGTAACCATTGTATGTTGTACCCGTAGCGTAATAGAATTTCTTGTCCACGCACGCACAATAAATTTCGGATGTGAAAATCATAAGAATAATTAGCTAACTGTACACACGCAGCAACAGGCGCAGACGGCACGCTTCTACATTTGCTCGCTGCGGGCTTGACGCATATTTAGTTATTTTCTAAGTGCGTTTTATAACGTTTTTTACCTTCGAAGCCCCCCTAAAAAAACACCAAGTCCTAGTATGTAGGCTTTCAACGCATTTCACGTGAAGACAAATCGTCATTTCGGTAAATTGTGCTTACGCCTAATTTGATTTATCAATTTGCCATGCCTGCCGATAATTGATAGTAATTAACTCCGTAAAAGAATTTCGTTTGACCTAAAAAACTGCATCTAATCAACACTTCTTCTAATCGCAAGAATCAATCTATTAGTTACTACAGATCTGCTTGAATGCTCAATATTATGACAGAGCTATAAAGTGGGAATTGACATGAGAGTTTTTTGTGTCTTAAAACGTGTTCTTCGGATGAATGAAATTCCCGCGTTTGTTGTGCGTCCGTCGCTAGCGTTCGTCAAACGCTATTTACGATTATTTACGACTTAACCCAATTCGGGATACGTTCATTATCGCGCCGCGCGACGTACAGATGTGCAGAAGCGCAGTCACGACCACAAGAGATTCACCTTGCGATCCTTGGCGCTGGCGCTGGCGAAATGTCGCACCGCAAGAAAGCTATGGAAATGAAGGAAAATGTGTGGAATGTGCATTTGCATAGCGATCGATGCAAAATTCAATGCGGACTCATCATAAATATGATTACGATCAAATTTCACAAATGCTTTTCTTGCGTACGTGTGAGGTGGATTATTTATGATATCATTAGGTACGTATCTAGCATTCGTGTTGGACTTCCTCGAATTTATTGTCCGGCGAAAACCATAAATTTTCATAAAGACCAAAGCAAATGATATTAATAACAAAAATTATTGAAATAATCATAGAAATGAAGACATTAGAAATGGCTTAATAGTAAGAGAATTATTGTTTAATAACAATAAAAGTACTTTGGAGTAGTTTTGAAAGTACATAATTTTGTGTATTGCGCTCTTCATTGTGAAAAGGGAATTAAGATAAGTGTGAGGCGAAACGGTACCGCCACATAATCAGAAGGCACCGCACAATAATTTCACGCGCGCGCCCATAATGCACATGCAAATCGGCAATCAAGCGTCCACGATCGTCGCTTTTCGACGAAACCCATCCTTAGCACACCAGCAAATAATCAACAACGTGCGCCAGCATCTAGGCGTAAAAATGCTAAATTCATTTGACCAACTATTTCACCTTGATTCGCTGTCGAGTTGCCGACATTGATGATATTAGATCGACGCCGCTGCGCATGTGAAGCATCAAATTTCGGGCCCGCTATTAAAAGCGCAATGCGCGGACATGGAAAGTTAATAACCGATCTGCAAGACCCGTGGATATATTTCGAACGTGTCAAATTGTTTTGGTCTACTTTTCCAGCCCAACATTGCTAGCGCCACTGCTCGCAGGCGCTAGCGTTGGGCGTAAAAATTGAAAATCACCAAATTGCAACCGGACTATATTCATTAGCAGCAGTTATCGATGGTGTAGCCTTTCGATTTTTCAGCCCGCAATCGATTGTGCGCTACTTTCATAATATTTAGCTAGTGACCAGCTCAGACGGTGTTATTAGTATTCTTACACTTTGCAAGACGCTTCCTTCCTTGCGTTTTGCATTACCGATGCCGTAGTGCAGCGCAGCATCTGTCGTGTTTGCCACATTCTATGTAATTGTGTCACAGAGGCGGTCGAGAAAATCAGATCGACGCTTCCTTCCTTCGATACGTCCCGTCCATCATCAATTTATGTTTATGCATTACTTGCGTCCGCGGCTTAATAGTCATTCGATAATTGATGGCAGAATTGCCGCAGCAGTCAAGCGATTAATGATTACATTTATCTTAATGACAAATCAATGGTTTCTTAAAGCATTGAATGAAACCGAATTGAATTTTATTAGCGATCTGGTTCCCAGAACGAATCAATTCACCAACGCAAACATCAACACCAAATAAACCGTAGAAAAAGTTTTGATGTAAAAAGCGCGGTGTTCGTTTAACTTCATCACTTTGTGACACAAATCTGCGGTAATTTCCGATCTGTCTGCAGTGAGTTTTTGTTGCGCAAAAATTAAATTACAAACTCGATTAAAACAATATGTAGGACGATTTCATACATCGACAAGCGCGCGCGTGGAAAATAATGAGAGAATCAGTCTCAATTTGGGATTAGTGGAATTAGCGACGCGACGGGTATCTTCCCCAAAAATACAATGCGTAATTAATTGCTATTCAGTGCATAACAATTGACCAGCTTTTCCGGATCACAATCGAAATCATCGACTAATTACGCGAAATATGAATAACCTTCTATTAACATAATAATTGTTTTAAATTTCAGAAACAGCAACGCAAGAAAACCGAATTGCACGAATCGATGATAACGTCGAAGAAGACACCGACCTGATTGAGGACGAAGGCGAAGAAGAAGGACGCGGAAAGAACAAATATTACAAGAAATACAAGAAATACATGTTGCCGCTGCTGCTCGCCTATAAACTGAAGTTCTTCACGCTCATTCCGATCCTCATCGGCGGGCTGGTGCTGCTGACGGGCGCCACCGGCCTGGCGGGCTTCTTCTTCGCCCTGTTTGCCGCCACGATGGGACTGAAGGGCGGCGGCGAGCACTAAACTCAACAAATCCATTCGATACAAGTTCATTCGATATACCTACCCAATTGTTGCTCAAAACACAATTTTCAAAATCATTTCCATTCATTTACAACCATATTTTAATATTTCATTTTGTGCAATCGAATGAATTTTGTAATATTGGATTTAGCGATTATCTAGCAATCATCAACCATTGTTCTAATGACACGTCGAATTATAACAACCGAAACAAAACGAAATAGAAAAGAAGAGAAGGATATGTTATCACTAGTCACGTAACTTAGGACGATGGCAAAACGCAAAACAAAAACAAAAAACGTAAATGATACAAAACGAAAATAGCACCAAAAAGACACAAGAGATAACTTGCCATTTTATTACGAATATAATCAAGCGAGGCGCGAAGCGGATGATGTTCTGAGGTATTTTTGGGATGGAATTTTATTATCATCGTGCGTTTTAGACATGCATTGTTTTTGCGCTACAATTGTAGCAATTGTTTTAAGCTATTATTTATTGTTGAAAATTTCGTTTATTTATTTAATTGTTGCAATATTTATCATCTTCTATTCAACCAGAACAATTTTATGCCTGTGTACATATTGTTCATTTCCTATATTGTTTTATGCATCAATGCGGTAAATGCATAAAACACAACAACAATTTCATTATCTTTATAGAAAATTGTAATTCATGCAAATATTTATCACAACCGATGTAATTTTAATATATATTTTATGTGTAAGTTAATTAAGTATTTATTTCATTCTTATTTATGTGCAATTAGTAATTATATGAATAGTTAAGGCAATCTAAATAAAGTCGTGTAATATAAATTTAAAAACCCAATGAAATAAGTAATTAGAACGTTATTCACTTTATTAGATATATAGTACATAAAATCTCTTTTAATCAAAATTTCATCACAAATATTTGCGCGCAGTCCATAGCATATTTATTTTTTGGATATATGCTCTCTATCTCTCGCGACAATGCAATGATAAAAATTTGTACGTTTGTACGCGCATTCAACACCATTGCCAGCCGCATTTTGTCAGCTCAGAGATGATCGACGTCCGTAAATTTCGCACAGATCGCATTGTCCTTCTGGTTAGACACCTGCTGCGCGGACTGAATTAACTCAAGCTCGTAGTCACCGTTCTCCACTGTCTTCTCCGGCGCGTGGTTTGCGAACGTCGAGATGAATCTGATCGTCACGTGCGGAGAGAACTTTGATAGGAATAACTTGTGCCCCCATGTGATCAAAGCCAACGGCTGAAATAGAATTTCGAATAGAAAAGCGGAAAACATAATATTCGATGAAGCTTTACCCTCTCCGGGGTCAAATCAGAACAAGGTGTGATTATATGTCGATACATGCAATTTCTCACAATGTCCTTCATATTCTTCACCTCGTGGAAGGCGGCGCATGGATGGTAGAGCATCACGACGGCACCGTGCTCCAAATTGTGCAACCAGCGCTGCGGCGGAACGTATTTGTATTCGCCATACTTAGGCCATACTGGTCGGTGGCCGCCACTTTAATACAAACAATTCCACATACAAATAATTCAATTCATCGAAAGAATTAGATACTTACAAACTTGGGATTTTGTGTCTGTAAAGAATAGTTTCATTCATGCAATAATGTGGAGCCTAAGGAAAAAAATTAAATCAAGTTTGTTTTCGTACCAGATCTGTATAACATACACTATAGCCTCTTGGTATATGATCATTCTCTAGAACGGGATGAATATCGCGGTTCGGCAGATATGACATGCGATTGCCAAAGCAGGTATACATAGCGACGGAGCCGTTGTAGTCCACATCCAAATTTGCCTGTCCATCATCACATAGATGCACCGGCCCCATGGGTATGCCGCCGTGCGCCTGTTGATTGCTGTCGCGCACGTACTCCTCCTTGTCCGGAAACCAACGACCGGTCCATTCCGTTTCGACTGCAGAAAAAAATGCATGTGATGCCGGCAGCTGCAAAAAGCTTACGCATACGTACCGCATGCTGAAAGTTGTAGACTGATAAAGATGTAGATTACTATCACGAAATGCTGATACATTTTCGCTTCAAACGTGTTCTTGCGCGTAGAAAACAATGGAAATTTTCATAATTCACTAAATACTGAACGAGACAATTGGGAGAACACGGCTGCTGTCAACGTGCGGCGAGCGGGGCGAGCGGCCAGCTGGAAGCTCACCTGGGGCACGTAACCAACGTGTTGCGCCGTGTTTGTTGTCTAACCTCATATGTTGCGCTGTTGCCAGTTCTCGCACCTGCGAATTCGAGTTGTATTTCTTTTTGAAAGTTTGAAAGTTTTCACGCTTAACGGTAATAATAATTTTACTTTATCATTGCGACAACGCAATAATAAAGTTCGTCTGTAGTCATACATTAAACTGCTATATACAATATCATGTATGTTTGTTTATATAAAGTTATCTCAGTTATCTTTATTTACAGTTAATAAAAACCTTTAACTATTTACATATGAAAAATAACAAATAATAATACTTGTGTAATAATTCCTAGAAAATTTGTTACAATGAAGGGTTAAAGACTAACTTGCAACGCTTGGAAAATAATGTCCGCAAAAGATATGAATGCAAATTGCAACAATCATCAGAATAAAATAGGTAGCTAAAGCGCATTTTTGCAAAATACATTTCCATCGTTTTTCCTTATTCCTTTCTTCTTTCTCCTTGTGTAGAATATTTGCACCAACAAACAATCCGGCTAAAATGCCCGCCACGTGCGCTGCTAGGCTAACGTTTGGCACGTACGCGAAGAATCTTTGATACAGAAATATGCCAAAATCGAGCAACAAAAAACAAGCCAAAGTAAGTTTCTGCTTGAGTGATATTTCTGTCCATTTCACACAAATCATCACAAAATTACCGGCGAGCAACGCGTAAACTCCACCGCTAACTCCAAATAAATCGTGAGTCGGATGCACCAACGATTCGGCCATCACACTAGCAAAAATACCGGCGGCGTAGATAACTAATGCCCGTGGCAATGAGTTCATCCCTAGCAGCACGCCAAACACCATCTGTGTGATGATATTTGGCAGAAGATGCCTCCATCCAGTGTGCACCAACGCATATGTAAAATATCGCCATATTTGGTAGCGTTTCTTCGGTGTGTAGTAGAGGTGCGAAGCGATAAGGCCGTACGGTTGGGCATCGCTGAAGAAATTGGCGACGAAAAAGATGAACATCACTAAGGAGATTACAGTGAAAACGATGAGCGGTAGCCATTTGTTTGGTTGTTGCTTCTTAGTTTTCGGCACGTAGACATTTAGCCAGTCGTCGTACCATGCGTGGAATTCATTCGGGTCGATAACACCATCACCATTCCTATCGGCGGCTTCAAACTGGATATTCGCGTCGTCTTGTTGTTGTATACTTGATTGTGTACCGAACCAGACGGTAAACTCTTCGCGTTCTATAACGCCATTTTTGTTTCTATCGCAATTTATAAATGTTGCACTTGCCATCTTGTTACTGCGTTATGACTGCTTGTTGCAACATGAATGTTGTATCGTTTAACGTGTAAAGGGATCGTTATCAATTAAAACCTACTACATATTGATTCATCTTGAGTGTGAGTGACGTTTATTTAGCAAAATTTATCATTATCAGTAAAACGTACGTTATATGTACTTAAATCTAAAAATATTACATTTTATTATACAGGGTATTTAATCAGCATTAGGGTTTTACATTGTGGAATCTTTGAATTGTGTTTACCGGTCTTCTGATACAAATATTGTAACCTACTGTATAATAAAATTGCACCAAATACATCAAAGTATAGATAAAATGAATGTATCAATTTGCAACTAGTTTTATTGCATTTGTTTTCATCTGCTCATATTTACTCTCAATGAATCTAAGAACTGGTCTTCGGAAAGGATTATGAAACAGTTTGGTATGTGATACATCCTTGAATATTTGAGCTAATACGTTTACATGTCTGTTGCGTCAATAACTCTTCGAATACATACAGTCAGTTACAGTTAATTAGTTTTAAAATATTGATAGAAATTGAAATAAAAAGTTGCTAATTTTGTATTTATGTACTTTATACTATTATAGTTGAACTTGTTGCACTTATTCTTAGATAGGTATATCATATAGCATACGCCAATAAAATTGTATAAATAAAAACAGTGATGATTATCAATCATTCTCAATTGATATACTCGTTACATAATACATATGTACTCCGATATGTATGGTATTTGTTTTGGCGAGCGAAAAACATAAATGCGAACGGAGCCAACGCAATCGCGTTCCATAGCCGCTTCGAGTCAACTTCGCTCGAGCGACTTACGTCAGTCGCGCTTTGGTAAGCGCACGCGCACGTTAATCATACAGTTTCAAAATTCTCGGTTAATTACTTATTCCTCCTCAAACCAAGGACAGATGAACGAGTTGAAAATGGGTGATCAAAGCAGTGTTTTGGTATTTTTCGTCAATGGGAAGAAAGTAAGTGCTAGCAATATATGTATATTAAAAAAAGTTTTCGCTTCAGGGCGTGAACATGCATAGAATTATTTAAGTTCTCTCTGATTAGTATGTCATAGTATGTCGCATCAATTAATTCCAAGTGTGTTCTCGTCCTGATATTGCTTACGAAAACGAACGCTTCGAGAAATTGCTAAGAATGTTATTGATTTTATCAATTTAATTAGAAACAATTAAGAATTGCATGTTGATTTAATTATAGATCATCGACGAGAACGTCAATCCCGAATGGACACTGTTATACTATCTGCGTGATAAACGTATCCTTTGTTTACATGTTTACAACAAATTTATCATTCCCTGCCGATAATCGGCAATTTAACAATGCCTTGTTTGCATAAATATTAAACGAAAACAATTTGCCGCACGATGTCTATTAATATCCGACTAGTATTACGCGTCGTTAACTGTAAACATACGACGAGTCATTTACATACTTTTGAAATAATTTGCAAACCAAACAACAATTTTAAGCTTTTTCGCAACACAAATTTCGCAATTATTTTGTCCAATGATATTATATCAACGCATATCAACGGTAATTTGCGTTTTTTAATTGTTGTTGTCTAGTCTAGCGCAATAGATGAGAATGATAAGATATATAATCACTCAAAAAGTTCAATCATCAACAATTATTTCAATGATAAGCACCGTACAATTTCGTTTTAGTTAAGTATTATATGTTATTATATAAGTTTTAGATGAGACCACTTATCCTTCCTTAATGACTTAATAGTATTGCTATGCGGAACAAAATTGGGTTGCGGGGAAGGTGGTTGCGGTGCATGCACCGTCATGATCTCCAAATATGATCGACAACTTGAGAAAATTATGTACGCTTTCCAACTCCCCATTATTGATTTGTAATTGATCACATTCCAAATTTAGTCATTATCCAATCAACGCCTGCCTTGCGCCGGTGTGTTCGATGCACGGCCTCGCCGTAACCACCGTGGAGGGCATCGGATCAACTAAAGCCAAGCTGCATCCGGTGCAAGAACGCATCGCCAAAGCTCATGGTTCCCAATGTGGTTTCTGCACGCCCGGTATCGTGATGTCCATGTACACCCTGCTGCGCAACACCAACCGACCACGCATGGCAGAACTGGATGAAACTTTCCAGGGTAATCTCTGCAGATGCACCGGTTACCGCCCAATCCTGGACGGCTACAAAACTTTCACCGAAGAATGGGAACTGATGCAACTATCCAATGGGATTACAAACGGCTGCGGTATGGGTGATCAATGCTGTAAGAAGCAAAATGGATCAATACCAATCGATGGTGGAGTACTATTCGATGCGTCCAAGTTTATACCGTACGATCCATCGCAGGAACCCATCTTTCCACCCGAATTGAAACTGAATGACTGTTACGACAAACAGAGCTTGATGTTCACCTCGAGGAATGTCACCTGGTACCGCCCAGTTACTCTCGAATCTTTGCTGAAATTAAAGGCAGAATATCCGCATGCGAAACTCGTCGTGGGCAACACCGAAACTGGTGTTGAGGTCAAATTCAAGAATCAACTCTATCCGGTGATTATTCAACCGTCGCGCGTTGAAGAGCTCACCCATATTAAACTCACCACGCAAGGGATGATTATTGGCGCTGGAGTGACCCTCAGCCAATTGGAAACTATGTTGAAGTTGCTCGTAAAGACCAAACCGTCCGAGATGATTGCCAGCAGTATCCTAGAGATGTTGCAACAATTCGCCGGGAAGCAGATAAGAAGTGTTGCTTCGATTGGTGGGAATATCATGACCGGTAGTCCAATATCGGATTTGAATCCAATCTGGATGGCAGCAAGAGCTAAATTGACTCTACGCAGTCACACCACAGAAAGATTGGTTCCTATGGATCAGCATTTCTATAAGGGTTATCGAAAAACATCTCTGGAACCAAAGGAGATCCTGTTGAGTATCACAGTGCCTTACACTGCAAACCATCAGTATTTCTTTGCGCATAAACAAGCACGCCGCAGGGAAGATGACATTGCGATTGTTAATTCAGCGATGAGTTTCTTCATCAACCCGAAGAGCCATCAAATCGATGATATTGAACTGTGTTTTGGTGGTATGGCACCTACAACAGTGCTTGCAACAAAGAGTCGTCAACTGATTGGTATGAAAATAGACGAAGAGATGTTACAGCATGCCTATAAATATTTGAGTGAAGACTTGCCACTCAGTGAAGACGCTCCTGGAGGGATGATCAATTTCCGAAGGGTTCTGCCGATGAGTTTCTTCTTCAGGTCGTATCTTAATATAAGAAACCATCTCCGCCTGGATATCAATCCCAAGGATGTTAGCGCTTTAAAAACATTCGATTACCTTCCACCAAAAGGTAGTCAGTACCACCAGAGTGAAGAGAATGGCAGCTTGACAGATACAGTCGGTAGACCTATACCGCACACGAATGCTTTCCATCAAGCCAGCGGTGAGGCAGTCTATGTGGATGACATGCCCAAATTCGAGAAAGAACTGCACATGGCGCTAATCTACTCCCAGAAAGCACATGCTCGCATTAAGTCCATCAATATTGATGTAGCTTTGGAGAAGCCCAACGTGGTGGATTACATTCTCGCCGCCGACATACCAACTGGAAAAAACATCAACGGTATGTTCCAGGATGAACAATTAATCGTGACTGACAAAGTTACCAGTCAATATCAGATTTTGGGGGCAATCCTGGCCACTGATCAACTTTCCGCGCAACAAGCCGCGAAATCAGTGAAGGTCGTTTATGAAGAAGAACTTCCAGTGATTGTTACCATCGACCAAGCCATCCAAGCCGACTCGCTGTTTCCGGGTGTTGTCCAACTTTCCTGTGGGAATACCAAGGATGCGTTCAATCAAGTTCAGCATATTATAACAGGTGAAGCGCGTACCGGTTATCAGGAACATTTCTACATGGAACCACACGCATACCTGGTGATACCGCGTGAAGGCCAGGAACTGGAAGTATACTGCGCGACACAGGACCATAACGGAATGGCGCAAATGTTGTCGCAGTTACTGGAGATTGATCAGAATAAAATCACAGTGAAAGTCAAGCGGATTGGAGGTGCCTTTGGTGGGAAAGAGGTATGCGGCCGGAAGTACACCGCGATGGTGGCGCTCGCGGCGAAGAAAACCTCACGACCGGTAAGATTTGCTTTGGAGAGGGACGAAGATATGGGTGGTACCGGTGGAAGAAATCCGTTCCTCGTCAAATACAAACTGGGCTTTAACGCTGATGGTAGGATTTTGGCCGGTGACATCGAGATTTTTGCAAATGCTGGTTATTCGCAGGACATGTCTTTATGGGTGGTGCGTCATGGTATGGCACATATTACCAATTCGGTGTATATGCCAAATGTGAAGGCGGTTGGTCGAGCGTGCAAAACAAACCTCCCGACGAATACGTCCTTTAGGGGTTTTGGCATTCCGCAGGCGAATTATGCTGCTGAATGTATGCTGCGTCATGTGGCTGAATACCTAAGACGCGATTACGTTGAACTAGCAAGGATGAATTTCTATTCCGAGGGTGACTTGACACCTTATAATCAACCTATTATTGGTTGCAATATTCGACGTTGCTTTGAAGAGTGCTTGATCAATTCTGACTTTGTTAAACGCAAGCAGGAAGTGGAGCAGTTCAACAAGGAGAATCGTTGGAAAAAGCGAGGGATTGATGTGGTAACCACCACTTACGGAATTGGTTTCGGAATGAACATTATTCAACAAGCGGGTGCTTTGGTGCTCATCTATTTGGATGGATCCGTGCTGCTAACCCACGGGGGTGTTGAAATGGGCCAAGGGCTACATACCAAAATGATCCAAGTTGCAAGCAAAGCATTAAATATCCCCATGGAAAAAATTCATACTACTGACGCAGCTACCGACAAGGTACCAAATGTCTCACCAACCGCTGGAAGTATGTCTTCGGATCTTAACGGCATGGCGATTATAGTAAGCAATCTAATATCTCAAAATCCAAAACCTAATCATTCTTAATTA